>QRFJ01000074.1:597801-713865 GCA_006176705.1 Cocos nucifera
TGGAGAATTCCTTGGACAATCATATTTTGACTATTCGTCAAACATGGGAATATCATTCCCAATAAGGAGGATGTCATCCACGTATACAGTATGAGAGAGACAATAGCGCTCTCACTGACCTTTTTGAAGACACACGGTTTTCTCTTCATTTTTGATGAAACCAAACCTTTGATCACAATCATTAACAAAACTGTTCAGCCCGAGATGCTTGCTTAAGTCCATATATGACTTTTGCAGCTTGAAAATCTTATGATCAGTATCACTAAATGTGAACCTAAGCGGGTTTCCATTAATGCCACTCCCATCAAGATATCCATTCACGCAAATGACACAATTCTTCACGTTCCATTTGCCATATTTCATAATCAAAATTAGGCTTGCAATGGCAAGCAATGTGCGGATTTGATTTAGCCTAGCCACTGGGAAAAGGTCATCTGATATAGTCAATGCCTTCCGTGTTGACTATAACCTCTTTGCCACATAGCTAACAATATAATATCTCCACTTCCATTCCCATGCTATACCAATCTTTTCTCTTGAAGATCCATTTACACCAATAGGTACTATACCTTCTGGTCGATTACCAAGGTCCAGACTTGGTTTGAGTGCATGCGAGTCAATTTTTGACTGCATTGCCTCTAGCCATTTCTCAGATCTCGATATATTGATATCGCCTCATTGTAGGTTTTGGGATCATCACCATGAGCACCATTACCTACGAGGAACATTTTTTCTATTCTCTGAAATAATACCTAAGTATCTTTCAGGAGGAGGGAAACTCTTTTCGATCTAGAAGGTGGAGGAGGTAGTGTTCTTATTGCTCAACCTGATTTGGTTCCAATTGGTCCTTAGCTCTTACTTTGTGAGACTTTCTCATCAAGCTTAATCTGCTTTCCAATGCCGCTTCTTGAATAAACTATTTTTCAAGAAGATGTTATGTCGACTCACAATCACATTGTGGTCTTCTGGAAATGTAGAAATAGTATCCTAATGACTCTTTAGGATATCCTAGAATCGAGCTCTGAAGGATCTAAATTCTAATTGTCCGTTGTTGTCTTTTGACAATGAGCCGGACAACCTCAAATTTTGAGATGACTCAGACTTGGTTTCTTACGTGCCATATCTCATAGGTGTTGGTAGGAAAGGTTTTTAGAGGAACTATTCAGTAATAAATTGAAGTTAATAATGGAGTGTCCAAAGAAAATCAGGAGGTCTTTTGAAGGTCATCATGGATCGGACATATTCAATAGAGTCCGATTTCTCTTTCTGAAACCCCATTGATTGAGTGTTCCTGGTGAGTTCCATTGAGAGGACTATGCCATTTTCTTAAGATGTCAGGAATTCGGCTAAGGTATTCACCTCCTCGATCTGATCGAAGAACTTAATAGGTTTTTCAGTTTGTTTTTCTACTTCATGTCTGAATTTCTTTGAACTTTAAAAGCTCAGACTTGTGTCTCATAGATACACATACCATACCTAGACAGATCATCGGTAAAGGTAATAAGTAAATAAATTGCCTCTAGCGGCACATCAAATTGGCGCAAATCATCGTATTACTAGGGCAAGGAGATCTGTTGGCCCTTCCCTATGTCCAACACAGGGAGTTTAGTCATTTTGCCTTGAAGACAAGATTCACAAGTTGGATATGAACTCAAGTCAATTGAATCATATAGCCATTTTTCTCAATTTGTTATCCTATCTTCTCTATATTCCTAATCTCAGTGCCATAGTATACTATCGTTTGGACTATCCCTAGGTTGTTTGGCATTCCATTTTGCTCGATAGTTAACAGTACATCAATAATGCATACTGATAAAGACCTTAATTACGAAACCATTTGCAATTTAATTTCTCTTCATAAAGAATGTTACAATGGTCCTTAAGAGATAAATCACATAACTTCTTGTGCTAAGATGAAACAGAAATCAAATTTCTGCTAGCTGCAGGCACATAATAACAGTCTTTTAAAACTAATCTAAACCAGATGGTAATCGACAGAGGTATTTCCACGACCATGGCAGCCACTCTTGCTCATTCTACGACGTAGGATATGTCTCCATCCCTAGAGCCTTTGCTATCCTCAAGACCCCGTCATGAAGTGCACAGCATGAGCACTAGAACCAGAGTCAAGCACCCAACTGGATGCAGAAGAAACGTTAAGGTTAGACTACTCAATAACGAGCAATTCCCAGAAGGACCTTCCTTCTTGTTCTTCAGGTGGCCAGGTAAGTAGGCAGTTTTGCTTTCACAATGGCCGTCGCTGTTGCAATGAGACAACATTTCCTTTGCCACACTATCACCCGGCCTTTCTCTTTGGCTCTGCCTTCTTCTCTTTCCTTCTTACCTTTGCTTTTTTTCAGACTCTTCTTTTTTTTTCAAAGACTTTCTTTTTGGAAGAAGTCTTCATAGCAAGAAACTGAGCCTTTAGACCTTTCATAGAAAGCTCAGCATGACCAGCATATTCATTAATCGGCAAGAGATTTTTGAAGTTTATGCATATGGCCTCAATCAGATGAATAGCCCAAATTGCCAAATTAGTCAGGATTGCAGGAATAATATCGTTTTGCACGATCAAGTCAACTTCACACGCAGCTTCTCAAGCTCTTCAGTCCTTGATTTTTCATTCATCAGACAAGGCGATAAAAAGCAAGAAGGCTGCGCTGCTGCAAAAGGACGACTGCAGATCTTCAAAAGAGTTTTGAAGATCCTCCAGATCAGATCCAGATCTGATTTTTGGAGGTGTGATAGAGAAGAAGAGGTTCTCCAGATCCAACCCGAGTAGATACCGGTAGAGGCCAGGCGCTTGCGTGGCTAAGATCCAGAACCTTCCACTGCAATCAGGATCATCTACAGGGTAATAGGATTACCCAAATCATGTAAATTGAATTTGATTTAATTTATCTTATTTTATTTTATTTATTAAAATAATAAGAATCAGATCTGAAACATATCAAGATCTGATTGAGATCAAGAGAAAATTTTTGAAATATATCTCTTGATCTAATCAGATCTAGACGAACCTGGATCGAGAAATTAGGATTTCCCTTCAACTGTCAGATCAAGTGAAGGCTTCTGATCAAGCACAAACTCCTTTGGCTCAGTCAGAATAACTATTTATGATAGTAAAAGAAGAACGTTAGGTTCAATCGAGTGCTAGCACGATTTTTTTGAACCTAATTGAATCTCATTCAGATCAATTGAACTGAATCAGTTCAATTGATGATCACCAAATTTAAATCCTTGATTGTGTGACCCAGTTAGGTTTAGTTCTGTATGGTAATGGGATATGTCATGATCTCTATCATCGACATCATCGAAACTCCTTTCGATGGATCAGAACTCTTCTAATTCGAACAGCTAGAATGATCGATCATCTAAATCATTCTAATTGCTCCCAAAATCCACCAGTGACACCTAGCAGTATATGGTGGCAACCCATCAGAGCTAAATGCGAACCTCTTGGTGCAGCTACCTGTGTGATTAAGTTCTTCTATCTTGAGCCCGATCAGATTAGGGTTTAGGTGAACTCGTCAAACCCTAGTCTCTGTCATATGATGTAATCATTCGATTCAAGTCCGATGTGAAAATCTAAATAGAAACTCTTTCTATTATTTCACTCTACCATGGCCATGATCTTCTGGACTTGATTCTCATGATCATCATAGGGCTGCTCCTCTACCACCGAGGTAGATAGATTCCATCTTGATGCAATCCAGTTCCTACAATGAACATGCTATAGCCAACATACACCTCAGAATTTTGGATGGCTAGGAGACCGAGTTATGGTGTAGTCAAACTATAACACCCTCAAGGTGAACTATCGATGCATCTCAGTCAAAGAACCAGACACACTACTATAGCATCGAGTCAGTCATTGATGAGAAGGTAGACTTCCTAATGACTACTCGAGGTGGTCATGCTCAGTGCCCTCGTTCTCTAATGAGTATCTGTACTCTCGCTTCGGTGTCTCCACATCATAGACTCAAGACTCATCTACTAAAGAGAAGCAATTGTACACCAATCTTTCAGATCAATCACCATCCTTCTGATGATCCTATGGTCGGAAGCATTTTATGAGTTAATAATGATTATTCATATCTTAAATTTTCAACTCTTGAAAATATGAATTATCATTACCATTAACTCAAAGGATGCATCACAGACACTAAATACACATATGTGATAGAAAATAATCCATTTTATTGATTTTAGTCAAAATTATAATTTTGCCCCTAGAAGTATATTACAAGTGTCAGCCAATTCTGGCTTCTAGGGCACATATATCTAATAAGTACATCATGGCATATGATGTTACCATGTAAGCTGTGTAGTTACTGAGGTTCATTAGCAGGTTGGGAGTGGCACCCTCCACCCATGGTATGGTCCTATCGTAGCATTGGAGCCATAGCTCAGGCTAAAAAATCGAAGGACCAGCATATTCTACATCGATTTTATCTTAAATATTTTATCTGAATGACGTCGATCTTTAGAAGATCGATGTAAAAGGAGAACTTGACCAACTCATTTGCTAAGGCCTCGAAACTAAGGAGTTCTATGAACTCAAGTGGAAGATAGAATATTTGATATCATTTTGATTGGCTTTAGTTCAAGTGAGAGTTGTTGGAAAATATGTCCTAAAGCTAATCATCTAAGTAGTAGATGATTAGAATTAGTATATGAATTATATAATAATAATAGTAATTTGACTGTTTCATCATAAAAGTTCTATCTTCCTTAAATGAACTCCTAAATTATGATGAAGTTCTTAGAACCACAATCAATTGATAAAGGAGGATTTATCGGATGGTTCTTAAATTGTTCATGATCCAGTGATAAGTTATTAACAAGGATGATAACTTATCGAATGTAGGTCGTTGTATGCTATATGCATTGATTGTCCTCATAATCAAGTGGTGTTGAGACATTGGTATGGCATCCAAGTGAGATATAGGAGTACATCTATACTAAATGTGACCAATGTAGCACTCTACTATCAAGAATAGCTAGCTAAGGCCAATGGGTATAAGTATCTCTCTGACCTAAGATCACCACGATAACTTACGAGCAACTCACTGTACTTTAGTACTGGATTGTCTGTATTTCTAATATAGGTGATGAAAGATTTTTGGATATAGTCAAGTACTTATAGAGTCAGTGTGTGAGTCAAAATGGGATTGACCACTCCTGATTAACTTCAGAAAGAGAATGTCTCGCTGTGTTTCAATTTAGCAAAATCTAGGCCTGGGTAATCCTCGTGAGGTGTCATGGGATTTGCAAAATTTTGAGACACAATAGAGATGACTTGTATGAGTGTTTGATAGCATACTCAAAGTATCTGGCATTATAGGTCATGACGAGAATATATGTACCAGCCAGGGTTCTAAGAATGTTGTGCTACATTCGACCTATCGAATTCGCGACCAATGTAATGGTACTTGATTGGAATAGAAATGGTTATATGCAATCTGCTATCAATTGAACCTATGGGTCATACATATAGAACTTTAACCTGAAAACAGAGCTTAATCAACGATTGAAATCTTCTAAGTCAATCATCATACTATGGGTTTGACTAATCAAGATTGCAGAAAGGATTGATTAGAATTGGATTGCAATTGGCTCAATTTATGAGCAATTGGGTTGAATCAATATAAGTAAAATTAGATTCAATTAGAAATTATTTATTAATTAGATTAAGTGTAAGATTTATTGATAAGCAATTGCAAGTCATTCTTATACTAGCTTGGGTGCACTTGATTGACTGATTTTAAATAGATTTTAAAAGCTGATTAATCTAATTACTAAGCTTTAGTTGACAGGACATCCTTAATTGGATTTATTTTATCTAGTTTAAATAAGATTTACACTTAGATTAAAAATAATTACTTAATCAAACACAACAGAGTCCAGTTGATTGCTCTCTCTCTTTCTCTTCACCTATTAAAGCTCATGCAAATATTAATTCCAAATTTTTTCTATGTACTCACAAGAGGCTTCACACCACAAATAATTATTGGATTTGTTACTTGTCAAATAAGCAAAGTTGGGATGTCTTCCTTCTTGCAAGATCCCTTTTTGACCAAACTCTTTCTCCCTGGTGCCATCTTCCATGAGTCCAATATTATTCACCTCTCTTCTTCTTTCTTATATCAAGGTTATTATTCACATGCAAAAATCAAGTATAGTGGCATCAGAGTGGATGACCATAGAAATCTTTCTTTTGATTAGGTTTTACCGAGCTTTCAAAAAAGGTGATCTCTACAAGAGAGTATAGGATGTAAAAAAATCCTAGAAAGATCATGAAAAATCTAGGAGAGAAGAGAGAAGGCATGGGATTTGTCGTGCACGATTCTTGAGAAAGCCCTCTTATGACATCAAAGTTACTTATTGATGAACAAAGTAAGAGAAGAATATCTTTCTTCTCTTTCTTATTTTCCTCACATCTATTTTATTTATAAATTATATATAAAATCTAAAAGAGATAGAAAGAAGGCTTGAGGAAAGATGCAAGATCTTTAGAGCAATGGCTCATCTGAATCAATCGTTGTCAAGAAGGCAAAAGTAGAGAGTTATCTCTCTTTATCTTGAGTATCTTCTTCTTATATTTTATATTTTATATGATAAAGATCTAAGAGAGAGGAAGAGGCATAGATCTATACTCCAAGGTGTTAGGGCAAGGTTACCTTTTTGAATATCTCATCATGCCCTGATCTAGAGAAGAAGAGAGAAGGTCTCCTTAGATTTCCTTGCGATCCCTCCTCCCATTTCTTTATGAGATTTTTAAAAAAATCTAAGGTTGATATCTAAAAATTAATAAAAAATCTATAGGTTAAGGTCCTTGAAACTCACAATTTTTCACACTCAACGTTGACGTCTTGAAGGAGAATATTATCTTCTCCGGGTTTTACCTATATTTTTTTATTTTTTTAGGGAGATCCAAGGGTTAGATTTCTTCTTCATTTCCCTCATGTTCTTCTTCTCTTGGATTATCTAAGAGATCCAAAGAAGATGTATTTGATTAACCATTAGGAGGGGTCCACGAGAAGCTAGCACTTCGAGCGGATCTTCATTCGACGAACCTCCGATCTGTGTTGCAGGTTCGTGTGAATCATCTGTAGAGGCCGGATGCATGTGCGGCTCTAAAGACAACAATGAATTCAATTGTGAAGTTCTCAACCCATGCAAAGATAAGAGATCTAATCTTTTGGTGACCTAGATGTGATCTAGGATTAGATCTAGAATTATTCTTGATCTAGGTATTAATATGATCAATACCACTTATGATTAATTTAATTTTAGATTTATTTTTACATCATAACATATTATAGATCCTTGATGTAGGATTTTGTAATTTGATTACATGCATGTTATAGATTAAATAGTTTAATCTATGTCTTTCGCTGCTCTATATTTCGAAAAAGTTTTGAAATCTATGTATGAAATCCTGCATGTTTTCTATCACTGACAACTATGAGCGATGAGTTCAGTCATAAATTTGAGATGGCTCAGCCAAAAGATATACTTCAAGTGTTGGAAGATTTTTTTGGCACATCCGATAATGTTGAAAGGCACAAGACTAGTTGTACCATCTTCAATGCTAAGATGCAGGATGGAGTTTCTATCATTGATCATGTACTACATATGATCAAGCTATTGGAGCAATTAAGCAAGCTCAGCTTTTTCTTGCATAAGCAGCTTGGAAAAGATGCAATATTAAACTCACTGCCCAAGTCCTATCTCTCATTCCTCACTTATTATAGAATAACAAAATCTAAAGTAGACTACCACGAGTATAGAATGACAGAACCTGAAGTAGACTACCACGAGTATAGAATGACAAAACCTGAAGTAGACTACCATGAGTTACTAGAATTGCTTTAGGGCTTTGAGAAGGATCACCAACTCTACAAGAAGTTGGTGAACTTAGTGGGAGGTTCTTTTTCTAGTTCTCGACCTTTTAGGAAAGGCAACAAGAACATGAAAAAAAAAGGGCAAGAAGGTGCGAGTTCAAGCTGGGATATCTATATAGGGCCAGACTAGGAAGATCAAGCTTAATAAGAGTCAAGTTGAATACTTTTTTTGCAAGAAGTGAGGGCACTGAAAGAAAAACTATCCTCAGTACATTGCCTCCTTGAATCCGAACAAGTAGAGAAAGAAGTAAGCTATTGCCAGGCAAGGTATTTATATAATAACTCATGGCAATTTCTCTATTTATGATTTTACTGATTGGATATTGGATACCGATAGCCCTTACCATATTTGCAATTTATTACAGGGATTGTAGGTTAGTATGAGATTTGAGCAAGATGAGAAATTTCTTAACATTGGAGATGGAAGATCAGTTTCAGTTCTAACTTTAGAAATCTTGAAACTGAAAGAAAATCTAATTTTCCACCATAGGATCGTCCAGATCTGATCAAATCTGTGATAGAATTTTCTACAAAAAATTTTATGATTCGATCAGGTCTAAGAGTTCTCAAATCTGATCATGGTGATCTAATATTAAAAATTAAAATAAAAATTAAATCAGATTTAATTCATACCTTGTTTGGATAATCTAATTATCCTATGATGATCCTGATCTTTCCTGAGGTTCTGGAAGGAGCCACGCACATGCCTGACCTCTATCGAAATCCACTCGGGTAGGATCTACACATCTTCTCCTTCTAAATCAATGCTTTAAAGATCAGATCTAGATTTGATATGAAGAATCTTCAAAATAACTTCTGAAGGCCACACGTTTGTCTCTTGATCAGTAACTTCTTGACTTGATATTTATAACACCACTCTCAACACTTGATCGCAGATCTTGCCCAACCTTTTGGGCATGGAGAGGAGGTATGGGATCTAGAATAAGAGTATGGAAGATGGGTAGAGGAGCAGGGCTTCACCGTGGTATAATCGCAATGCCAAACAACATTAACAAGGGGTCCATTTATAGACCTAGTGAAGCCTTGGAGTCCTATTTGATCAAGCAATCTAATTGCTTGATCAATCTGAAATCCCATCAGATTTCCCATCTTAAATACCCAATTTCATCAAGTTTTGTCACCCAAAAGTCCCCAATAAAAGTTGCACAACGTAGATAAGGAGAGGAGGGTGGCGTGGAGAATTATCTCCAAGAGCTTGTTCCATGACAAACTCTTCCTCCATGCCTCCTCTCATTGTGCACGCATCATATTGGGGGCACCTCTTTTCCATGAAGAAAATCTCCTTGGGGCATGTGCCGCAGATCAAATATAGGGGGCGCATGCCACCCCTCTTTCATTCTTGCAAAGATCGGGTCAGAAGACCCCTTATCTTGGTGCCCTATTAGTTTTCTTTAAGACAAGCTTTGGTTTTATCTGGACACACCCTGATCTCATCAGGATAAGGCTTTATCTGACTAGGACAAGATCCAATCAAACCAAGACAAAGCCATACAAGATCCTCAGATGAGCCAAAATAAATTTGGCTCAATCGAGATGAACCAAAAAGACTATAGAAGGAGAAAGTTAGGCTCAATCGAGTGCTAGCACAATTTTTTTGAACCTAATTGGATCTAATCCAAATCAATCGAACTGGATCAGCTCAATTAATGACATTTAAATCCAAACCCTTGTTTGTATGATTCAGTTAGATTCAATTTCGTATGGTAATGAGACATATCACGATCTCTATCATCGACATCATCGAAATATCTTTTGATGGATCAGAACTTTTTTGATTTATACAATTAGAATGATCGATCATCAAAATCATCCAAATTGCTTCCAAAATCTATAAGTGACACCTAGCAGTATATGGTGGCAATCTATCAGAACTAAAAGCAAACCTCTGAGTGTAGTTATCTGTGTGATTAGGTTCTTCTATCTTGAGCCCTAATAGGATTTGGGTTAAGGTGAACTCATCAAACCCAACATCCATCATATGAATTAATCATTCGATTCGAGTTCGATGCAAAATCCTAACAGAAACTATTTCTATTATCTTCACTCTACCATGGCCATGGGCTTAAGTACTCAATCTCATGATTATTATAGGGCTATTCCTCATCTATCGAGGTAAATAGATCTCCTATTGGTGCAATTAAATTCCAACAATAAACATGCTATAGCCAACATACACCTCAAGATTTCGAATAGCTAGGAGACCGAGTTATGGTGTAGTCAAACTATAACACCCTCAAGATGAACTATCAATGCACCTCAGATTCAAGAACCAGACACACCACTGCAGCATCGAGCCAATCATCGATGAGAAGGTAGACTTTCTTATGACTGCTCGAGGTGATCATGCTCAGTGCCTTCATTTGCTAACGAGTATCTGTACTCTTGCTCAGGTGTCGTACACTATAGACTCAAGAACATCTATCCTAAGAAAGCGATTGTACACCAACTTTCTGGATCGATCACCATCCTCATGATGATCCTATGGTCGGAAGCAGTTTATGAGTTAATTATGAGAATTCATGTCTTAAATTTTCAACTCTTGAAAATATGAATTGTCATTATCATTAACTCAAAAGATGTATCATAAATACTTTAAATACATACTGTGATAGAAAATAATCCTTATATTAATTTATAGTCAAAAATTATAAAATTGTTCTTCGAAGTGTATTACAAGTGTCAGTTAATCTGACTTCTAGGACACACATCTAACAAACTCTCACTTGACCTAAAGCCAATTGGCTACAAATCTAAGTTCCATCTTCTTAAGGTGGACTTCGATCTTCTGCTGACTCAATAGCTTTGTTAGTAGGTAAGCCGCATTGTCTGCCGTGTCAACTATCTTAATCTCGACATAATCGCGGATGAGGTGGTATTACCACTCGATGTATTTGAATTTTTGATGAGACCTCGGCTCCTTAGCAAGAGCTATGGCACCATTGTTATCGCATTATAAAGGGATGGCATCACTTCAAGCTCTATGGCGAACTTTTTATACCAAAATGCCTCCTTTGCAGTCTTTGATGCAGCGATGTACTTTGCTTTCATGGTGGAGTCTGCTATCACCGTCTACTTGAAACTCTTCCAACTGACAGCTCCATCATTACAAATAAATTGACTTCTAGATGTCGACTTTCGATCATCTATGTCGGACATAAAATCCGAGTCTGTATACCCCTGAATCTAAAATTCTCCATTACCAAAAATTAAAAACATATTCTTAGTCCTTCTCAAATACTTAAGGATACATTTCATAGAAGTCCAGTGCTCTTCACCTAGATTCAACTGATATCTGCTCGAGACATTCACAGCATGGGCAATATCAGGTCATGTATATAGCATGGCATACATGAGGCTCCATATTGCCAAAGCATAAGGGATTTTGCTCATGCGTTCAATCTCCTCAAGTGTGCTAGGGCACACTTCTTAGAGAGATGAATGCCATGTCTAAAGGATACTAAATCTCTCTTGAAGTTTTCCATGCTAAACCTCTTTAGCATCTTCTCTATGTACATTTTCTGTGAGAGACCCAGCATCCTATTCAGTCTATCTCTATAGATCTTAATTTTCAGAATAAAGGATGCCTCTCCTAGATCTTTCATAAAGAACTCCTTAGACAACCATATTTTGACTGTAGTTAACATGGGAGTATCATTCCTAATTAGGAGGATGTCATCCATGTATAGTGCGAGGAAAACAACAGCGCTCCCACTGACCTTTTTGAAAATATTGGGCTCCTCATTCTTGATGAATCCAAATGATTTGATTACATCATTAAAATGAACATTCCAGCTCTGAGATGCTTGCTTAAGTCCATATATGGATCGTTGCAACTTGCAGATCTTATGATCATCATCACTAGATGTGAAATTTAGTGACTATTCTATATAGATATCTTCCTCAAGATATTCATTTAAGAATGCTGTTTTCACGTCCATCTGCCATATTTCGTAATAAAAATAGTCTACAATAACAAACAATATGTTGATGGATTTGAGCATGGCTACTAGCAAAAAAGTATCCTGATAGTCAATGCCTTCGCGTGACTATATCCTTTCGCTACGATCCTTGGTTTGAATGTCTATATATTTTCATCGGCACCTATCTTTCTCTTGAAGATCCATTTACATCCAATAGGTACTATACCTTTAGGTGGATCTACCAAGGTCTAGACTTGGTTCGAATGCATTAAGTCAATCTCTAACTTCATTGCTTCTAACCATTTCTTGGAGTCGATATCTAATATTGTCTCATCATAGATTTTGAGATCATCACCATGAACCTCATTTCCTATGATGAACATTTTCTCTACGTTCTCTGAGATAGTACCTAAGTATCTTTTAGGAGGATAGAAAATTTTACTTGATATACGAGATGGAGGAGGTAGTGTTAGGGTTGGCTCAATCTAATTAGATTCTATAGGTTTCTTAACTCATGGCTCTTGGAAGACTTTCTCCTCAAGCCTAATCTGCCTACCAATGCCATCATGTTGAATAAACTATTTTTCAAGAAAGATGACATGTCGACTTACAATCACATTATGATCTTCTGAAAGATAGAAATAATATCCTAATAACTCTTTAAGATATCCTATGAATCAAGCTCTAAAGGACCTATACTCTAACTTGTCCGTCTGTTGTCTCTTGATATGAGTCGAACAATCCCAAATTCTGAGATGACTCAGACTTGATTTCTTACTATGCCATATCTCATATGGTATGGTAAGAATGGTTTTAGAGAAAATCCTATTCAGTAGATATATAGCAGTCATTAGACTGTGTCCCTAAAAAAACTTAAGAAGGTCCATGAAGCTCATCATGGATTGAACCATATCTAATAGGATCTGATTTCTCCATTCTGAAATCCCGTTGAGTTGAGGTGTTCCAGGTGGAGACCATTAAGAGACTATGCCATTATCCTTAAGATAGTTTAGAAATTTTTTGATTTCTCCATTCTGAAATCCCGTTGAGTTGAGGTGTTTCAGGTGAAGACCATTAAGAGACTATGCCATTATCCTTAAGATAGTTTAGATATTTTTGACTAAGGTACTCTTCTTCTCGATTTGATCGAAGAATCTTAATAGATTTTTCTATTTGCTTTTCTACTTCAAGTCTGAATATTTTGAACCTTTCAAAAACTTCAGACTTATGTCGCATCAAATATATATACTCGTATCGAGATAGATCATCGATAAAGATGATGAAGTAGACATAATTGCCTCTAGTCAGCACATCAAATGGGTCGCATACATCAAAATGTACTAGAAAAAGTAGGTCTGTGGCCCTTTTCCCATGTCCTACAAAAGAAAGTTTGGTCATTTTTTCATGAAGGCAAGATTCATAAATCGGATATTACTCAAAAGTCAACAAACTTAATAGCCCAGATTTCTCTAATTTATTAACCCTGTCTTCAGTTATATAACCTAGCCTAAGGTGCCAAAGATACCTATCATTTAGACTATCTCTAGGTCACTTTGATCCTATGGCATTCATGTTTTGCTTGATATTAAAAATAAAAACATCAATATGTAACTGATAGAGACCATTTATAAGAAAATCACTTATAATTTTATTTCTTTCATAAAGAATATTATAATGATCCTTAAGAAAATTAATTATATAGCCTTCTTGTGCTAAACATGAAATAGAAATCAAATTCCTACTTGCTGTAGGCACATAAAAATAATCTCTAAGAGCTAGTTCTAATCCTGATGGTAATTGAAGAGGATAGATTTTCATCATCACAGTAGCAACTCTTGCTCCATTTTCGATGCGTAGGATCATCTCACCATCCCTTAGCCTCCTGTTATCCTCAAGACCCTACATATAAGTGCATAAATGAGCACTAGAACCAGAGTCAAGTACCCAATTGGATGCAAAAGAAATCATAAGGTTAGATTCTATAATGAGCATAACTTCAGAAGGACCTACCTCCTTATTCTTCAGGCTGGCCAGATAAAGAGGGTATTTTTACTTCCAGTGGCCGTCTGTGTTGTAATGAAAATATTTTTTCTTATTAGCGACCTTCTTCTTTGGCTCTGCCTTCTTCTTCTTCCCACCTTCCACCTTCTATTTCTTCATAGTCTTCTTCTTTTTTTTCAAAAGATTTTCTCTTAAAAGAAGTCCGCTCCACAGCAAGCACTGAGTCCTTTGAATCTTTCATAGAGAGCTCAGCAGTAATCAGCATATTCATAAGTTCAACCAAGATTTTTTATAGTTTATGCATATGGTAGTTCATAATGAACTATCTATATGCATCAGTCAAGGACTGCAGAATTATATCAATTTGCAGATCCTGATCTAACTTGACATCGAGCTTCTCAAGCTCTTCTAAATTCTTGATCATCATCAGATAATGATCTTGGATCGATTGTTCATCACATATCTAAGCCTTAAAAAGTTTTTTAGTGACTTGATATTTGGCTGCGCGAATCTTTTCACCAAACAACTATTGTAAGTGAGCCAACATTTGATGGCTAGTTTTAGTGTCTTCATGTTGGCGCTGGAGCTCATCAGACATCGAGCCCAACATGTAATACCTAGCTTTGTTATCTTCATCTATCCATTTTTTAGAGATGCTCTCTAATCAGTGGATGGATGTACTGATAAAATAAGAGGATTCTGTTCCAACACATGAGTCAACTTCTCAAAACTCAAAATTATTTTAAAGTTTTGGAGCCAATCCTCGCAGTTAGGTCCGATCAATCTATGGGTGTCTAAGATATAGGCTAGTGGATTAGGTGCCGATATTTTTCTGTAGAGAGTCAAATTTTTTAGTTTGATTTTATAATTAAACTTAACCAATTTATTTAAAAATTTTATTTTTAAGTAAATTAGGCTCTCACTATTTACTCGGATCCCTACACTCCCTTGGTAGAGATGCAAAAATCTTCATGATTATTGATTTCTAATGGATGGTGCGGTGCCACCAACTGGCTCACCACCTCACCTAACAATTATTGGTGATGGATCAACTGATGAGTAGATAATTATTGTCCAATGATTCTCTAATCATGGTGCATCAAAATCTGATCTCTAATTCATGAAGCTCACCATGATTGAAATATTGCTCTACTTCTTAGTTAAGTCTGACCCATCATTTGTATGAATTGGATTCCTAATTGGGTGTCTCATCATATCCAAAATATTAAGCCCAACCCATCCTCCAATCTATAGCATCCAAGACCTAATAGACATGGTTGCATCTTTCTGGTGCAACTGAATCACTGTATCCAATCGAGAATAATCAATCCTGGGAAGGGCCCGCACATCTACAATGGTGGAAGATCTTAGACTTAATATTTTCTTAGAAAGACTTAATTTAGATCTCTTTAAACTTAACTTAGTCATAACAATTATAACTAACCTAGTGGCATGAGTTGGCTCAAATTATTAGCCACCTCAAATCAGAACTGAATCGACACAAATGGCCAAGTAAGTGAGACCGGTGGAAGGGATATGCCACTAACTCGATAAGAATATATTTAGATCGAGTAGCTCTTCATTAAAAATTAGTTGATCGTATCTTTCAAACTTATCTTAGACACTAAATTATCAAATCAGAACCAATCAGGTTAGCCTACAATCCAGGCTCGAACCGCGGAGCCAAATTAGGTCTTGACACAATTAAGTCACATCTCAATGTGATTCAATTTTGATCCAGACTTAATCCTATTAGGTTGGTCAATTCTAAGCTTTCTTTGATTCCACCTAACTAATTCTTGATTCGGTTTGATCAACCGCTAGACCTAATTAAGCTACTCAAGCCCGAACCCAATTTTATGAAGATGTCTTAGATCTGAAAATTCATAATTTTTAGATCTAATTAATTTTATAATCTTAATTTTTAATTAAATTTAGATTCATGAATGAAATATGTAATAAAATTATAGGATTTCAGGATCTAAGATTTTGTAGAAAATAAGTTCTGATTTTTTATTAAGGACGAACGCGCAGCACCCTTACACATCATAAGAACATCCCATTGAATGGAAGAAGAGGATCTTTAAATTCTATTTTATTCTTATAATCGGATGGCCAAGAAAAATATCTTAATCAAAAATATATTTTTTAAAACAAAACTAGTTAGATCTAAATCATATATTATATATACAAAAAATCTAACCTATACATGTCTTGCATATATCTCATGTATCATAATTCAATAAACCATGCATACTTTCAGATCTGAAATATCACATATTAAATCTAAAAAATAAAATTTTAAATTTGATCACATAAAAAATAAAATTATTCTAGATATTTTATAGAACTATTTTATAACTAGTCTAAGCATGCATCTTTCATATCTCATATGAATAAATTAAAATTTAAAAACTAGATTTTTTATTTTTTAGATCTGGTTACAATAATTATAACATCAAAAAAATAAAAATAAAATAGATTTAAAATTATATTTAATTAAATTAACAACATGATCATACTAGACTACATATAGAACTATTCTATTTCTAGTCTAGTCATGCATTTTATACATTATAGATCTAAATCATATAATTTTTAATTTTTTAATTTTAGATCTAATCATATCTTATGTGATATCTAAAATTATTTAATATTAGATTATAAATAAAAATTAAATTAAATCCAAAAGAAAAATTTGAAGAACTGCTAACTTGGCTCTAATACCAGTTGAAGGAAAATCTGATTTTTCATCGTAGGATCACCCAGATCTAATCAGAACTGGAGCAAAATTTTTTGTAAAAATTTTAATGATCTAATCAAATCTAAGAGTTTTCAAATCTGATCATAGTCATCTAACATTAAAAATTAAAATAAAAATTAAATTAGATTTAATTTCATACCTTGTTTGGATAATCTAATTATCCTACAATGATCCTGATATTTCCTGAGGTTCTGGAAGAAGCCACGCACGCGCCTGGCCTCTATCGATATCTACTCAAGCAGAATCTAAACATCGTCTCCAACTAAATCAATACTTCGAAGATTAGATCTAGATCTGATATGAAGAATCTTCAAAACAACTTCTGAAGGCCACACATTTGTCTCTTGATCAGTAATTTCTTGACTTGATCTTTGCAACACCGCTCTCAACACATGATCATAGATCTTGCCTAACCTTTTGGGCATGGAGAGGAGGTATGGGATCTGGAATAAGAGTATGGAAGATGGGTAGAGGAGCAGGGCTTCGTCATGGTATAATCACAATGCCAAACTACTTTGACAAGGGGTCCATTTATAGACCTAGTGAAGCCCTGGAGTCCTATTTGATCAAGCAATCTAATTCCTTGATCAATCTGAAATTCCATCAAATTTTCCACATTAAATACTTGATTTCATCAGGTTTTGTAACCCAAAAGTCCCCAATAAAAGTCGTACAACATAGATAAGGAGAGGAGGGTGGCGTGGAGAATTATCTCCGAGAGTTTGTTGCATAACAAACTCTTCCTCCACGCCTCCTCTCATTGTGCGCACACCATATGGGGGCCCCACCTCTTTTCCATGAAGAAAAACTCCTCGGGGCATACACCCTAGATCAAATATAGGGAGCGCATGCCACCCCTCTTTCATTCTTGAAAAGATTGGGTCAAAAGACCCCTTGTCCTAGTGCCCTGTTGGTTTTTTTTAAGACAAGCTTTGGTTTTATCTAAACACGTCCTGATCTCATCAGGACAAGGTCTTATCTGACTAGGACAAGCTCCAATCAGACTAGGATAAAGTTATACAGGATCTTTAGGTGAGCCCAAACTAATTTGGCTCAACCAAGATGAACCAAAAAGACTATAGAAGGAGAAAGTTAGGCTTAATCGTGTGCTAGCACAATTTCTTTGAACCTAATTGGCTTTAATCCAAATCAATCAAATTGGATCAGCTTAATTGATGATATTTAGATCTAAACCCTTATTTGTATGATCCAGTTAGGTTCAATTTTGTATGGTAATAAGACATGTTGTGATCTCTATTATCGACATCATCGAAACACCTTTTAATGGATCAAAACTTTTTTGATTCATACAATTAGAATGATCGATCATCAAAATCATTCTAATTGCTTTCAAAATCCACCAGTGATACCTAGCAGTATATGGTGGAAATCCATCAAAATCAAAAGTGAACCTCTCGGTGTAGTTACCTGTATGATTGGGTTCTTCTATCTTGAGCTTCGACAGGATTAGGGTTAAGGTGAACTCGTCAAACCCAATATCCATCATATGAATTAATCATTTGATTCGAGTTCGATGCAAAATCCTAATAGAAACTCTTTCTATCATCTTCACTCTACCATTGCCATGGGCTTAAGAACTCAATCTCATGATTATCATAAGGCTACTCCTCATTTATCAAGATAGATAGATCCCCTATTGGTGTAATCCAATTCTTATAATGAACATGCTATAGCCAATATATACCTCAGGATTTTGAATAGCTAGGAGACCGAGTTATAGTATAGTTAAATTATAACACTCTTAAGGTGAACTGTCAATGCACCTCAGATCCAAGAATCAGACACACCACTGCAGCATCGAGCCAGTCATCGATGAGAAGGTAGACTTTCTTATGATTGCTCGAGGTGGTCATGCTCAGTGCCCTCATTTTCTAACAAGTACCTATACTCTCTCTCTCTGGTGTCTCTACACCGTAGACTCAAGATATATCTATTCTAAGAAAGTGATTGTATACTAACCTTCCAAATTGATCATCATTCTCATGATGATCCTATGGTCGGAAGCAGTTTATGAGTCAATTATGAGAATTCATGTCTTAAATTTTCAACTCTTAAAAATATGAATTATCATTATCATTAACTCAAAAAATGTATCATAGATACTTTAAATATATATTGTTGACGTCGGATCGAGCTGGAGTTGGAGAAGAAGAGGTCATCATCGGTGACCTGCAAAATAAAGTCCCATTCGAAGTCGGTGGTGGTGGCTTTGGTAGGACCCTCCGATGATCAAGTCAGCTCTTCTGATCAATAAAAATGGTATCGCCCATAGCAGACTAATAATGATAGTCATAATCATCCGATAGTGGGATCGTCTGTTGTAGACTGATAATGATAGCCATAATTATTTGGTAGTGGGGTTGTTTGTAGTAGATTGATAATGATAACCATAACCATCTAGTAGTAGGCCGCTTGGGGCCATGTGGAGTTTGTTACGAAAAGAGGTGTCCATTGTCATGATGTGCCCATTCGTTGAGATTTAATAGTCGAAATTCGGAGAAAGCAAGCGTTGGTTGGTGAAGAGCTTTGACATATATCAATTTTAGAGGAGTTCAAACTTCTAAAGGGAATCCGGCTAGAGGGGATCATTTGAAAGAAATGCTAGTTAAAATCTGAAAGTAATCCACTGAAGGAATCCGGATGGAGTTCGATTGATGGAGAAGTTCAGAAGGAGTCCGACTGATGGAGAAGTTCGATTAAAGGAGAAGTCCAAAAGAAGTTTGGCTTCTAGAAGAATCTGACTGAAGAAGAAGTCCAAAAGAAGTTTGGCTACTGGAGGGATTTGACTGAAGAAAAAGTTCGAAAGGAGTTCGGCTCCTAGAGGAATCCAACTGAAGGAAAAATCTGAAAGGAGTTTGGCTCCTAGAAAAATCTGACTGAAGGAGAAGTCTAGAAGGAGCTCGACTGCTAGAGAAATCCGACTGAAGGAGAAGTCCGAAAGAAGTTTGATTGCTGGAGGAATCTGACTGAAGGAGAAGATCGAAAGAAGTTTAGCTGCTGGAGGAGTTTGGACTGAAAGAGAATTTTCGATCGAAGCTCTTCTATGATTATCAATTACATTAGGCTAAGCATCAGACTAGACTTCGATGGGAGTGGAATTTATCCCCAACAATAGTTCTCCTACTCCTGAGCTCAAAATTTGAAGGAAGGGAGGAAAAAAGGCAATGATCGAAGTTTGGTGTCGGGTTCCTACACTTGTTGCCAAGGAAAAAATGATCGACATCGAAAGTTTTTAGGGTGTGCTCCACATAGAGGAGTTCGCCTTCATCGGACAAAAGGCCGCACTGGCCCTGGAGGAGGAGAGGAGGAAGGAAGTTGAAAATAGGGTCACCGAACTAGAGAACCAAATGGTGAAGTCGATCTCGGAGGCAATGACCTGGGCCATGGAAGAGTTCAAGATCTCTCTCGAGATGTAGAACCTGAACGTCGAGCTCGGCCAAAAAGCATTTATCAGGGGTTTCAAGCTCTGCGATGGTAGAGTAGCTCGGAGGTTCCCCGAGCTTGACCTTAACATTCTATAGGAGGAAGACGATGTGGATGCAGGACCGTCTAATGTTGTAGTTGATCTTTCCTCCGACGAGCTAGCTTTTGGCCCATCTAGACCTACCATAAAGGTGCTTGAACCAGTTCAAAAATCTGAGACTATCGAGAGTGATCCGGCTCTGCCCTTCGAGGTTAAGATCCTCGAGTAGTTGTACATTTTTCTTTCTTTCAGTGTAATTAGCCTTGTTGGTCTATGCTTTGCTTGTAATAAACTCATTTTTGTAATAGAATAATACATTTTTTGCTATTTTCGTTTTGCATGAATTCGAGACCTATTTATGGCCTTACCTTCTTTACCTTATTTTTCTCTCTGTCATCTTCTTATAAAATGCTTGTTGTGGACGTCGAACTAGAACCTCTTCTACAAATCAGGATAAGGTTCTGCCTTTTGCATTTGACGTAGTCAGGTTGTCGTGAGAAAAAACGTGTAAGGATTCTCCACCAAGCTTCTTCCTTCTCCACATCTTTGGTCTATGAGATTTCGACTTTTACTCATATTAGGATGAGGCTTTCCTTCTATTCTTATCATGGCTTATGGGGTGCATTAGGATCATCGGTAGGGTCTCTCCCTCCATCCTATTTTATATCGATGAGGTCATCAACTTTGCTCACATTGGGACGAGGTTCTCCTTCTATTCCTAACATGGCTTGTGGGGATAAATTTGGGCTATTGAAAGGGCCTCTCCCCTCACCTCATCTAAAATGAACGAGGCCTTTGACTTTGCTCATGTTAGGACGAGGTTCTCCTCCTGTTCCTAACGGATTGTAGGGGCACCTTAGGGCCATTGTCGGGGCCTCTCTCCTTACCTCATCTAAAATGAATGAGGCCTTCAACTTTGCTCATGTTAGGATGAGATGCTCCTCCTATTCCTAACAAGCTATAGGGGCACCTTAGGGCCATTGTCAGGGCCTCTCCCCTCATCTCATCTAAAATGAATGAGGCCTTCGACTTTGCTCATGTTAGGATAATGTTCTCCTCCTATTTCTAATAGGCTGTAGGAGCACCTTAGGGCCATTATCAGGGCCTCTCCCCTCATCTCGTCTAAAATGAATGAGGCCTTCGACTTTGCTTATGTTAGGATGAGATTCTTCTCCTATTCCTAATGGACTGTGGGGGCACATTAGGGCCATTGTCAGGGCCTCTCCTCTCATCTCGTCTAAAATGAATGAAGCCTTCGACTTTGCTCATGTTAGGATAAGGTTCTCCTCCTATTCCTAATGGGCTGTAGGAACACATTAGGGTCATTGTCGGGGCCTCTCCCCTCATCTCATCTAAAATAAATAAGGCCTTCGACTTTGCTCACGTTAGGATGAGGTTCTCCTTCTATTTCTAATGGACTATAGGGGCATATTAGGGCTGTTGTCAGAGCCTCTCCCCTCATCTCATCTAAAATGAATGAGGCCTTCGACTTTGCTCATGTTAGGACGAGATTCTCCTCTTATTCCTCACGGACTGTAGAGGCACATTAGGGCCATTGTCAGGGCCTCTCTCCTCATCTCGTCTAAAATGAATAAGGCCTTCGACTTTGCTCATGTTAGGATGAAGTTCTCCTCCTGTTCCTAATGGGCTGTATTTATCATGAAATTAAGTTCGTGGGGTAATCCCCCTTTATCACCGGTACACAACAAAGATTAGGGTATTGGAGTAGGAAGATTTCATTGTAATCAAATTATCGATAATATATTTGTAGATTTTTTGAATTTCATGGTTAAGGTAGGTCTGCCCCCCCTGAGTTCCTTCAAGTAGTACGTCCCGGGTTGGACGACTTTCGTGACCTAGTAGGATCCTTTTCAATTTGGGACAAGCTTTTCCTAGCTCTAAGGCTGAGAGATAGTGGCTCGTCGAAGCACTAAGTCCCCCACTCTGAATATTTTACCTCTGACTCTAGAGTTATAATATCGAACCACCCTTCACCTGTAGGCCGCCATCCAAACTTGGGCTTATTTTCTTTTTTCTTCTAGTAGATCGAGGTTGACTCTAAGGTCTTGTGAGTTACGCTACTCATTGAAGGCCATGACCCATGCTGATGAAAGTTTAAACTCAATTGGGATGACTGCCTCCATTCCAAAGGCCAAGGTGAATGGTATTTTCTCAGTCAATAGCCTTTGAGTAGTTCGGTATGCTTAGAGGACATGGTAGAGTTCGTCCGCCCAGGTCCCCCTTGCTCTGTCGAGCCTTGTCCTGATGCCTTGCAATAGGATTTGGTTGGTCACTTTAGCTTCCCCATTTGCCTATGAGTGAGCTACCGATGTGAAGTGATGGGAGATATTTAGATCTTCGTAGAACTCAGTGAACCTCATCCCAGCAAACTATCATCTGTTATCTATTATGAAAGTTCGGGACAGACCAAACCAATAGACGATTGACTTTCAGACAAAGTTCTGTACCTTGATCTTAGTAATTTTTGCTAGTGATTCGGCTTCGATCTATTTGGTGAAGTAGTCGATGACAATCAGAAAGAACTTTCATTGTTCGGATGCCACTAGGAAAGGGTCAAGTATATCCATTTCCTACTGTACAAATGGCCAAGATGTGCTTAGTGAAGTAAGCTTGAAGGCCAACTGTCTTTGTATATTTGTATTTCTCTGACAGCGGTCATATTTCTTGACAAACTCCATAGAATCATGGTATAAGATCGGCCAATAGTACCCTTGCTGAAGTAGTTTTTGTAACAGGGATCTGGCTCCTATATGACTTTCATAAATTTTCTCGTGCACTTTCCATAATGCGATGTCGACCTCTGAAGGTCGAAGATATCTCAACAATGATAGCGAATATGACCTTTTATACAATTTATCCTCATACAAAACGTATTGAAAGGCTTGATTCCTGAGTTTCCAAGCTTCTTTCTAATCATGAGGAAGAACTCCCTCTTTGAGATAGGCAACTAACAGGTCAATTCAGCTCATCTCAAGCCCTGTCTGCATAACGAGCTGCGATTCCTTTGAGCTTGGGCATTTTAGAGTTTCAAAAAATACTTCTTTGAATAGTTTGGCTGGGGCTAAAGTGGCCAATTTAGAAAGAAGGTCGGCTCTTATATTTTCTGCCCTCAGAATTTATCGAATGCCAAAATTATCGAAGGTCGGAGTCAAATCCTTTACTTTCTTAAGGTATTTCATCATACTTTTCTCCTGTGCTTCATAGTTGCCACTAACTTGGCTGACCACTAATTGGGAATCACTGTAGACTTGAAGTTGATTTACTTTTTACTCTCTTGCTATTTTTAATCCGATGATTAGTGCTTCGTATTCGACCCCATTATTAGTTGCAGAGAATTTGAAGCATAGCTGTACTCGATGATGACTTCCTTGGGGTTGACTAACACTAACCCCGCATCTACTCCAGTGGAGTTGGATGAGCCATCCATGTATAGGGCCCAAAAATCTTTGGAAAGGTCGGCACTTTCTTCGGGAAGGCTCGGTTGCAACCACGGAATGCCGATCTCATTCTGTTCAAGCTCGGCTTCATCTAGAATGGTATATTTAATTATGAAGTCAGCCAGTGCTTGAGCCTTGATTGCTGGTCGAGGTCGGTAGTTGATGTCAAATTTTGTTAATTCAATGGCCCATTTTGCAATTTTTTCAGAAGCATCCATTTGATGAAGGATTGCTCTAATCAGCTGGTCAATAAGAAATATTATAGCATGTCCCTAGAAGTAAGGTTGAAGTCTTCTTGTTGCAATCAGAAGAGCATAAATTAATTTTTTCAACTTTGTATATCTGATCTTGACATCTCTTAGGATCCGACTTATGTAGTAGACTGGTCGTTATACTTTCGCCTCTTCTTTGATTAGGACTGCCGCTAGTGCCATAGGGGAGATCGTGAGGTAGAGAAATAGCTTCTCTCTGAATTCAGGTTTGGCCAGTAGGGGAGCGAGCCGAGGTAGTTCTTGATTTCATCAAATGCTTTTTGGCATTCCTGAGTTTAGTGAAAATCTTTCAATTTTCTGTGGATTTGGAAGAAGGGCATGCAGTGTTCGACCGACCTCGAGACAAAATGATTCAAAGACCCCATCTTTCCAATCAGACGCTAAACTTTCTTGATGGACTTCGGAGCGGTCATCTCCTGGATAGCTCAAATTTTCTTTGAATTGGCCTCGATCCCTCATCTCGAGACCATGAATCCCAAAAATATTTCTAAGGCTATCCCAAAGGTGCACTTGGTTGGGTTCAGCTTCATCTTGTATTTTTTGAGCGCATCGAAAGCCTCTTCAAGGTCGGCGACGTGATTGACAGTCTTTCAGTTTTTGACTAGCATGTCGTCGACGTAAACCTCCATATTGCGGTCGATTTGCTTCTTGAAGATTTTATTGACCAAGCACTGATAAGTCGCACTTGCATTTTTAAGCTCGAAAGGCATGATCTTATAACAGTAAAGACCATGGTTAGTAATAAAAGCAGTCTTCTCCTCGTCCTCCAGTACCATTCGAATTTGGTTGTAGCTAGAGAAGGCATCCATGAAGGTGAGGAGCTCATAGCCTGAAGTCGCATCCATCAGTTGGTCGATTCTGGGCAAAGGATAGTTATCTTTTGGGCAGGTCTTGTTAAGCTTCTTAAAGTCGATGCACATCCTCCACTTGTCATTGGCTTTCTTGATCAGGACCATGTTAGAGACCCAAGTCAGATAGCTGACTTCTCCGATAAATTCAGCATTGAAAAGCTTATCGACTTCTTCTGCTATTATCTTCTGCCTTTCTGGTGCATGGCCTCGAACTCTTTCTTTTCACTGATCGATGCTTGGGATTAAGGCCAGCCGATGTTCCATAACCTCGGCATCAATCCAAGGCATATCCATCGAAACCTAGGCGAAGACGTCAGCATTCCTCCATAAAATGGTAGTGCCCTCGATCGATCTTCTCTTGCTTCAGGTCAGCATCTGACGAATCGATCCAACTGGCCTCTCCTGATGAGCTCCTCAATCTCATCTTGGAGCTAAATGCATTCTTCAGTATCGTGGTCGTGGTCACAATGGTAGACACAGTATTTGCTAGGATTGCGCTTGTCGGGATGAGTGCGCATCCTTTTCGATCTCGGTAGTTGCTTCTTGATCTCCATCAATACTTGTATTTTTAGAGCATTGAGGGGGGCGTAGTTGTGAAACCTTCTAGGGAGAGAACTTCTTCATGCCCTTCTATTGGGGCTTCTTTGATGATGAGCTCAAGGAGGAGTTCGGACTCGCTTGCGCTCGGAGGGAGTCTATGAGTATGGTCGAACTTCATTCGGCCCTCCATCAGCTACGGATTTATTAGACTCGCCCACCTACCCCCCTCCTATAGCTTCCTAATCCTTCGATTTGAAGGCTTCTTCCATTCAGGCATATCCTTCAGCCCGAGCTAGCAGATTGGCAAAGTTCCTGGGGTACTTCTTCAGGAAGAATAGCAAATCATTCTTTTGAAGGCCGTCCTTGAGTGTGGCCATTGCAATAGACTGGTCTAAGTTTCGGACCTCCAATGCAGTAGCATTAAATTAGGTGACATAAGTTTGGATAGATTTCTCCTCCTTCTGCTTGATATTTATCAGAGAATCTGAACCTCAACATGGACGTCGGCTGCTGACGAAGTGAGCCGCAAACTGATGTCTCATTTGATCGAAGAAAAAGATGGTGCCTGACTTAAGTGCTGAGTACCAGTTTCTAGCGGCTTTCTTGAGGATAGACGAGAACGTCCGGCATAAAATGACATCTGATGTTAGATATATGTGCCCTAGAAGCCAGAATTGGCTGACA
Organism: Cocos nucifera; assembly: GCA_006176705.1. Classification (NCBI taxonomy): domain Eukaryota; kingdom Viridiplantae; phylum Streptophyta; class Magnoliopsida; order Arecales; family Arecaceae; genus Cocos; species Cocos nucifera. The sequence continues at coordinate 623,707 of QRFJ01000074.1, forward strand.
CTTGTAATACACTTCTAGGGCAAAATTATAATTTTGACTAATATCAATAAAATATATTATTTTCTATCACATATGTGTATTTAGTGTCTGTGATACATCCTTTGAGTTAATGGTAATGATAATTCATATTTTCAAGAGTTGAAAATTTAAGACATGAATAATCATTATTAACTCATAAAATGCTTCCAACCATAAGATCATCACGAGGATGGTGATTGATCCGAAAGGTTGGTGTACAATCGCTTCTCTTTAGTAGATGAGTCTTGAGTCTATGGTGTGGAGACACCAGAGCGAGAGTATAGGTACTCGTTAGAGAACGAGGGCACTGAGCGTGACCACCTCGAGTAGTCATTAGGAAGTCTACCTTCTCGTCAATGACTGACTCGATGCTGCAGTAGTGTGTCTGGTTCTTTGACCTGAGGTGCATCGACAGTTCACCTTGAGGGTGTTATAGTTTGACTACACCATTACTCGGTCTCCTAGCCATATGGAACCCTGAGGTGTATGTTGGCTATAGCATGTTCATTGTAGGAACTGGATGGCATCAAGATGGAATCTATCTACCTCGGTGGTAGAGGAGCAGCCCTATGATGATCATGAGAATCAAGTCCAGAAGCCCATGGCCATGGCAGAGTGAAATAATAGAAAGAGTTTCTATTTAGATTTTCACATCGGACTTGAATCGAATGATTACATCATATGACAGAGAACTAGGGTTTGACGAGTTCACCTTAACCCTAATCTGATCGGGGCTCAAGATAGAAGAACTTAATCACACAAGGTAGCTGCACCAAGAGGTTCGCATTCAGCTCTGATGGGTTGCCACCATATACTGCTAGGTGTCACTGGTGGATTTTGGGAGCAATTAGAATGATTTAGATGATCGATCATTCTAGCTGTTCGAATCAGAAGAGTTCTGATCCATCGAAAGGAGTTTCGATGATGTCGATGATAGAGATCATGACATATCCCATTACCATACAGAACTGAACCTAACTGGGTCACACAAACAAGGGTTTGAATCTGGTGATCATCAATTGAACTGATCCAGTTCAATTGATCTGAATGAGATTCAATTAGGTTCAAGAAAATCGTGCTAGCACTCGATTGAACCTAACGTTCTTCTTTTACTATCATAAATAGTTGTCCTGACTGAGCCAAAGAAGTTTGTGCTCAATCAGAGGCCTTCACTATGGTCTGACTGGAGGTTGTCCAAGTCAGAAAAGGTTGTCTTATTTTGTAAGACATTACCTGCCATTTTTGGTCACCTGCCATTTCTTGTTCTTTGACTTTGGTCAAAAGTCTGACCTTTGACTGGTCAAATATTGACCATTGATACTTTGACTTTTGACCACATGTCATGCACCTATTGGAGAGCTGGTGGGGGCCTGTCCCCCTACCAGAACCTGGCAAGGAGGAGGGCGCACGCCACCCTTGGCGTGTGCCCAAGTTGGAGGCGCCTAGGAGTCCCTGTTGGACAGGGACTCCATCTCCTTTTTGGATTCCAATTAGAGTTCTCCTAAGAACCAACTTTGACTGGTCTTAGGCACCCTCTAAGGAGGAATCCAGGGGACTCTATTCCCACCAATCAGATTTAGATCTGATTTCACAAAGGGTTGTGATTGGTTGGGAAGAAGAGGAGTTGGATCACGCTTAGTCTATAAATAAGACCCTACGCCCAACTCAAAGAGTAATTGAAATAACAATTCACCACGCCCCAAGGCTACTTCTCCTCCCCTCCTCCTTGCCAAACCTACCTTCTCCCTCTCCTCTTCACATCCAAAAGGAGTTTTGGACCTTGGTTGGTGCGATCCAGATCAGAAGAAAGGCGACTGAAAGCTAGAAGGCTGCGCTGCTGCAAAGGACGACTGCTGATCTTCAAAAGAAGTTTTGAAGATCCTCCAGATCAGATCCAGATCTAATTTTTGGAGATGTGATAGAGAAGAAGAGGATCTCCAGATCCAACCTGAGTGGATACCGGTAGAGGCCAGGCACTTGCGTGGCTAGATCCAGAACCTTCCGCTGCATTACAGGATCATCAACGGGTAATAGGATTACCCACTTCAAGGTAAATTAAATTTGATTTAATTTATCTAATTTTATTTTATTTATTAAAATAATAATAATTAGATCTAAAATATCTTAGATCTGATTAGATCAAAGAAAAAATTTTTGAAATATATCTCTTGATCTGATCAGATCAGATCTGAACGAACCTGGATCCGAAAAATCAGGATTTTCCTTCAACTGGTATCAGAGCCAAGGTTCTAAAAGTGTTTAGATCTAATTTTAAATTTATTTTAATTAAAAAATAAGTGATTTTAGATGTCACATGAGATGTGATCAGATCTGAAATCAGAAAAAATTAAAATTAAATGATTTGGATCTAAGATTAGAAAATATGCATGACTAGTTCTAAAATAGAATAGTTCTATAGAATAGTCTTGCATGTTTTTGATTTAATTTGATTAAATCATATTTTAGATCTATTTATTTACTATTTTTTGATATTATAATGGTTATAATAACATCTAAAAAATAGTAAATAAAAATTATTTAATTTTAAATATCATATGAGATATGATTGATGCATGTCTAGACTAGTTGTAGAATAGTTCTACATAATTATCTAGATTAGAATTTATTTTGATTAGATCAATTTAAATCTAATTTTTTAGATTATTATGAGATAATTTAGATCTGAAAATATGCATGATTCGATACATGAGATGTATGCAAAATATGCCATGATTAGATCTAATTTGTATATGAGATATATGATATAGATCTAAAACTGTTTTGTAGTATTGCTTGTTCCTGATTAAGGCGTTCCTCTTGGCCGTCCGGTCATAAGAATGAAGAAGGGTTTAAAGGCCCTCTCTTCCCATTCGATGGGGTGTTCTTATGATGTGTAGGGGTGCTGCGTGTTCGTCCTTAATCAGAAACCCAAAACTTACTTTCTGCAAAACCCTAGATCCTGAAACCCTAGGATTTATTGTGCATATTTTGTTTATGAACCCTACTTAATTAAAAATTAAGATTATGAAATATTAATTAGGTCTAAAATTGAGAATTTTAGATCTAAGACATATTCATAATACTGGGTTCGGGCTTGGGTAGCTCAATTAGGTCTAAGCGGTTGATCAAACCGAATCAAGAGTTGGTTAGATGGGATCAACAATGCTTAAATTGACCAGCCTAATAGGATTAAGTCTGGGTCAAGATCGAGTCACGATCAAGCAAGACCTAATTAGGCTCAGAGGTTAGAGTCTGGATTGTAGGCTAACCCAATTGGTTCTGACTCAACAATTTGGTGTCTAAGGTAAGTTTGGCACATACGACCGACTGGTTTTTAATTGGAAGCTACTCGACCTGAATGCATTCTTGTACGAGTTAATGGCATATTCCTTCCACCGATCTCACTTACCTGGCCATATCTGTTGACACAGTTCTGATCTGAGGTGGTCAATAATCCGAGCTAACCCATGCCACTAGGTTAGTCATAATTGTTATGACTATGACAAGTCTAGTTTAATGAGACCTGAATCAATTCTTCCCTAAGAAAAGATTAAGTCTGAGGTCTTCCACCATTGTAGATGTGCGGGCCCTTCCCGGGGTTGATTGTTCTCGGCTGGATACAGTGGCTCAGTTGCACCGAAAAGATGCAACCATGTCTATTAGGCATTGGATGCTATGGGCTGGAGGATGAGTTGGGCTCAATATTTTGGATACGGTGAGAGACTCAATTAGGAATCCCAGTCTATGCAAATGGTGGGTCTGACTTAACTAAGGAGTGGATCAATATTTCGGATACGGTGAGATTCATGAATTAGAGACCAAGTTTGGGTGCACCATGATTAGAGAATCATTGAACAAGAGTTGTTCACTCATTGGCTAACCCATCACCAATAACTGTTAGGTGAGGTGATGAGTCAGTTGGTGAGACCGCACCACCCACTAGAAATCATTAATCATGGAGATTTTCGCATCTCTACAGAGGGAGTGTAGGGATCCGAGAAAATAGTGGGAGCTAATTTGTTTAAAAATAAAATCTCTAAACAAATTGGTCAAGTCATAATTACAGTATCTAACTAGAATCTTTGACTCTCTATAGAAAAATGTCTGCGTCCAACCCATTGGCACGTATCCTGGACACACATAGACTGACTGGACCCAATTATAAAGATTGGCTCAGGAACTACAAAATTATTTTGGGTTTCGAGAAGTTAACCCATGTTTTGGACCAGGACCCTCCCACCTTACCAGCCCGTCCATCCACTTGAACAGAGAGCGTCTCTGAAAAAATGGATAGACGAAGATAATAAGGCCAGATATTACATGTTGGGCTCGATGTCTGATGAGCTCCAGCGCCAACATGAAGATATCGGGACTGCTCGCCAAATGTTGGCTCACCTGCAGGAGATGTTTGGTGAACAGAGTCGCGCAGCCAAATATCAAGTCACGAAATGACTTTTTAAGGCTAAGATGCGTGATGGGCAGTCAGTCCAAGATCACTGTCTGATGAATGATCAAGGACATGGAAGAGCTTGAGAAGCTCGGTGTGAAGTTAGACTTGGATCTGCAGAACGATATTATTCTGCAATCCTTGACTGATGCATATGGGCAATTCATCATGAATTACCACATGCATAAACTTCAAAATTCCTTGGCCGAATTAATGAATATGCTGGTTACCGCTGAGCTTTCTATGAAAGGTTCTAAAGGCTCAGTTCTTGCTATGGAACGGACTTCTTCCAAAAGAAAGTCTTATGGAAAGAAAAAGAAGTCTGTGAAAAAGCAGAAAGGTGGAAGGATCAAAGAAGAAGAAGGCAGAGCCGAAGAAAAAGGCCGATGTCAAAGGAAAGTGTTTCCATTGCAACAGCGACGGCCATTGGAAGCGGAACTGCCCTACTTACCTGGCCACCCTGAAGAACAAGAAGGAAGGTCCTTCTGGAGGTATGCTCGTTATTGAGTCTAACCTTACGGTTTCTTCTGCATCCAGTTGGGTGCTTGACTCTGGTTCTAGTGCTCATCTGTGCACTTCCATGCAGGGTCTTGAGGATAGCAGGAGGCTGAGGGATGGAGACATGATCCTACGCATCGGTAATGGAGCAAGAGTTGCTGCAGTAGCCGTGGGAACATACCCTCTTCGATTACCATCTGGTTTAGACTTAGTTTTGAAAGACTGTTATTATGTGCCTGCAGCTAGCAGGAATTTGATTTCTGTTTCATGCTTAGCACAAGAAGGCTTATGTGATTACCTTCTTTAAGGACCATTGTAACATTCTTTATGAAAGAAATAAAATTGCAAATGGTTTCCTTATTAATGGTCTTTATCAGCTACATATTGATGTACCTATTCTAACTATCGAGCAAAACGTGAATGCCAAACGACCTAGGGATAGTCCAAACGACAGATATCTATGGCACCTGAGATTAGGTCATATAGCAGAAGATAGGATCAACAAATTGGAGAAAAATGGGCTATTGAGTCCATTGACTTTCGAGTCATATCCAACTTGTGAATCTTGTCTTCAAGGCAAAATGACTAAACTCCCTTTTGTTGGACATGGGGAGAGGGCCACAGATCTCCTTGCCCTAGTACATACTGATGTGTGCGGCCCATTTGATGTGCCGGCTAGAGGCAATTTTGTCTACTTCATTACCTTTACCGATGATCTGTCTAGGTATGGGTATGTGTATCTTATGAGACACAAGTCTGAAGCTTTTGAAAAGTTCAAAGAATTCAGACATGAAGTAGAAAAACAAACTGGAAAAACCCATTAAGGTTCTTCGATCAGATCGAGGAGGTGAATACCTTAGCCGGAAATTCCTAGACTATCTTAAGAAAAATGGCATAGTCTCTCAATGGACTCCACCAGGAACACCTCAACTCAACGGGGTTTCAGAATGGAGAAATCGGACTCTATTGGATATGGTTCGATCCATGATGAGCTTCACAGACCTCCCTGATTTTCTTTGGGGACACTTCATTGTTAACTTCAATTTATCTACTGAATAGGGTTCCCTCTAAAACCGTTCCTACCACACCGTATGAGATATGGCACGGTAAGAAACCAAGTCTGAGTCATCTCAGAATTTGGGGTTGTCCGGCTCATGTCAAAAGACAACAAGCGGACAAGTTAGAGTTTAGGTCCTTTAGAGCTCGATTCATAGGATATCCTAAAGAGTCATTAGGATACTATTTCTACATTCCAGAAGACCACAATGTGATTGTGAGTCGACATGCCATCTTTCTTGAAAAATAGTTTATTCAAGATAGCGGCATTGGAAAGCAGATTAAGCTTGATGAGAAAGTCTCACAAGTACAACGAGCTAAGGACCAATTGGAACCAAATCAGGTTGAGCCAATAAGAACACTACCTCCTCCACCTCGTAGATCGGAAAGAGTTTTCCCGTCCCCCTGAAAGATACTTAGGTATTATTTCAGAGGAAGTAGAGAAAATGTTCCTCGTAGGTAATGGTGCTCATGGTGATGATCCCAAAACCTACAACGAGGCGATATCAGATATCGACTCCGAGAAATGGCTAGAGGCAATGCAGTCAGAAATTGACTCGATGCACTCAAACCAAGTCTGGACCTTGGTAGATCCACCAGAAGGTATAGTACCTATTGGGTGTAAATGGATCTTCAAGAGAAAGATTGGTGCAGATGGGAATGTGGAGACATTCAAGGCTAGACTAGTGGCAAAAGGTTATAGTCAACGCGAAGGCATTGACTATCAGGATACCTTTTCCCCAGTGGCTATGCTAAAATCCATCCGCACATTGCTTGCCGTTGCAGCCTATTTCGATTATGAAATATGGCAAATGGACGTGAAAACGGCATTCTTAAATGGATATCTTGAGGAAGATATCTATATGGAACAGCCGCTAGGTTTCACATCCAGTGATACTGATCACAAGGTTTGCAAGCTGCAAAGGTCCATATATGGACTTAAGCAAGCATCTCGGAGCTGGAACACTCGTTTCAATGATGTGATCAAAAAGTTTGGTTTCATCAAAAACGAAGAGGAACCATGTGTGTTTCAAAAAGGTCAGTGGGAGCGCTGTTGTCTTCCTCGTATTGTACGTGGATGACATCCTCCTTATTGGGAATGATATTCCCATGTTGACAACAGTCAAATTATGGTTGTCCAAGGAATTCTCCATGAAAGACCTAGGTGAAGCATCCTTTATTCTAGGAATTAAGGTCTATAGGGATAGACCGAATAGGATGCTAGGACTTTCACAGAAGATGTACATAGAGAAAGTACTAAAGAGGTTTAGTATGGAAAACTCTAAGAGGGGATTAATACCCTTCAGACATGGTATTCATCTTTCCAAGAAGATGTGCCCTAGCACACCTGAGGAAATAGAACGCATGAGCAAGATCCCTTATGCTTCTGCAATAGGGAGCCTCATGTATGCCATGCTATGTACACGACCTGATATAGCCCATGCTGTGAGTGTCACAAGCAGATATCAGTCAAATCCAGGTGAAGAACACTGGACTTCTGTGAAATGTATCCTTAAGTACTTGAGAAGAACTAAGGATATGATGTTGGTCTTTGGTAATGGAGAACTCCAAGTCCAGGGATACACAGACTCGGATTTCATGTCCGATATAGATGATCGAAAGTCGACATCTGGGAGTCTGTTTGTGTGCAATGGTGGTGCTGTCAGCTGGAAGAGTTCCAAGCAAACTGTGATAGCAGATTCCACCATGGAAGCAGAATATATCGCTGCATCAGAGGCTGCGAAGGAAGCATTCTGGTACAAGAAGTTTGCTGCAGAAATTGGAGTAATGCCATCAGATGCCATTCCTCTATACTGCGACAACAATGGCGCCATAGCCCTTGCTAAGGAGCCGAGGTCTCACCAGAAATCCAAGCACATTGAGCGGCGATACCACCTCATCCGCGATTACCTCGAGAAGGGTTACGTCGAGGTCAAGAGAGTCAACTCCACAGATAATGTGGCAGACCCACTTACAAAGCCGTTGGGCCAGCAGAAGATCGAAGCCCACCTTGAGAAGATGGGACTTAGACTTGTAGCCAATTGGCTTTAGGACAAGTGGGAGATTGTTAGATATATGTGCCCTAGAAGCCAGAATTGGCTGACACTTGTAATACACTTCTATGGGCAAAATTATAATTTTGACTAATATCAATAAAATGGGTTATTTTCTATCACATATGTGTATTTAGTGTCTGTGATACATCCTTTGAGTTAATGGTAATGATAATTCATATTTTCAAGAGTTGAAAATTTAAGACATGAATAATCATTATTAACTCATAAAATGCTCCCGACCATAGGATCATCACGAGGATGGTGATTGATCCAGGAAGGTTGGTGTACAATCGCTTCTCTTTAGTAGATGAGTCTTGAGTCTACGGTGTGGAGACACCGGAGCGAGAGTACAGGTACTCGTTAGAGAACGAGGGCACTGAGCGTGACCACCTCGAGTAGTCATTAGGAAGTCTACCTTCTCGTCAATGACTGACTCGATGCTGCAGTAGTGTGTCTGGTTCTTTGACCTGAGGTGCATCGACAGTTCACCTTGAGGGTGTTATAGTTTGACTACACCATTACTCGGTCTCCTAGCCATATGGAACCCTGAGGTGTATGTTGGCTATAGCATGTTCATTGTAGGAACTGGATTGCATCAAGATGGAATCTATCTACCTCGGTGGTAGAGGAGCAGCCCTATGATGATCATGAGAATCAAGTCCAGAAGCCCATGGCCATGGCAGAGTGAAATAATAGAAAGAGTTTCTATTTAGATTTTCACATTGGACTCGAATCGAATGATTACATCATATGACAGAGACTAGGGTTTGACGAGTTCACCTTAACCCTAATCTGATCGGGGCTCAAGATAGAAGAACTTAATCACACAGGTAGCTGCACCAAGAGGTTCGCATTCAGCTCTGATGGGTTGCCACCATATACTGCTAGGTGTCACTGGTGGATTTTGGGAGCAATTAGAATGATTTAGATGATCGATCATTCTAGCTGTTCGAATCAGAAGAGTTCTGATCCATCGAAAGGAGTTTCGATGATGTCGATGATAGAGATCATGACATATCCCATTACCATACAGAACTGAACCTAACTGGGTCACACAAACAAGGGTTTGAATCTGGTGATCATCAATTGAACTGATCTAGTTCAATTGATCTGAATGAGATTCAATTAGGTTCAAGAAAATCGTGCTAGCACTCGATTGAACCTAACGTTCTTCTTTTACTATCATAAATAGTTGTCCTGACTGAGCCAAAGGAGTTTGTGCTCAATCAGAGGCCTTCACTTTGGTCTGACTGGAGCTTGTCCAAGTCAGAAAAGGTTGTCTTATTTTGTAAGACATTACCTGCCATTTTTGGTCACCTGCCATTTCTCGTCCTTTGACTTTGGTCAAAAGTCTGACCTTTGACTGGTCAAATGTTGACCATTGACACTTTGACTTCTTGATCCACATGTCATGCACCTATTGGAGGGCTGGTGGGGGCTTGTCCCTCTGCCAGAACCTGGCAAGGAGGAGGGTGCACGCCACCCTTGGCGTGTGCCCAAGTTGGAGGCGCCCAGGAGTCCCTGTTGGACAGGGACTCCATCTCCTTTTTGGATTCCAATTAGAGTTCTCCTAAGAACCAACCTTGACTGATCTTAGGTGCCCTCTAAGAAGAAATCCAGGGGACTCTATTTCTACTAATCAAATTTAGATCTGATTTCACAAAGGGTTGTGATTGGTTGGGAAGAAGAGGAGTTGGATCATGCTTAGTCTATAAATAAGACCCTGCGCCCAACTCAAAGAGTAATTGAAATAACAATTCACCATGCTACAAGGCTGCTTCTCCTCTCCTCCTCCATGACAAACCCACCTTTTCCCTCTCCTCTCCATGTTAAAAGGAGTTTTGAACCTTGGTTGGTGCAATCCAGATGAGAGAAAGGCGACTAAAAGCTAGAAGGCTGCGCTGCTGCAAAGGACAACTCCTGATCTTTAAAAGGAGTTTTGAAGATCTTTCATATCAGATTCAGATCTAATTTTTGGAGACGTGATAGAGAAGAAGAGGATCTCTAGATCCAGCCTGAGTGGATATTGGTAGAGGCCAGACACTTGCGTAGCTAAATCCATAACCTTCCACTGCTTATAGGATCATCAATAGATAATAGGATTACCCACTTCAAGATAAATTAAATTTGATTTAATTTATATAAATTTATTTTATTTATTAAAATAATAAGAATCAGATCTGAAATATTTCAGATCTGATATGGATCAAAAAAAAAATTGAAATATATCTCTTGATCTGATCAGATTTGAACGAACCTGATCCAAAAAATCAGGATTTTTCTTCATCTGACACACCATGGAGCAGCATCATTATCCAAAAGACCTCCAGATGGTCAATCGGATCAATGGTTCTATCATAACTCTCAAACTATGGGAGCTTGAAGTTCGATAGGATTGGTTCCTATATAATCCTCTAAGAAAAAGGAGGATCAGTATAAATATTATTATCGTGTAAGGAAGGAGTATGACAGAGCTCTTTGATTTGTCAACTCATTTTTTGGAGCCTTTGATTCAAAAGATCTTCACAATCGTTGATCTCTAGGGTTTTCTAATGGGATGGGGGCAAAGCTCCCTAAGAAGTTGAGTCATGGTCCGAGCAAGGGCTCTTCACCCTCTATTTTTTCTTTTTGGAGGTTATTGGCTGGCTAGCCCAAGTCGACCATCTCCAGATCGGATTTTAGGGCTTCAAAGAAGCCTGCTCCAGTCGAATTGGTGCCGAAGCCTGTCGATGTATGGCTTGCACCATCTCCATGAGATCGTGAACCTACTGGACCAGCAGATTGAACTGCTCCGCATCCACCATGGCTGTAGGTGGAGCTTGAGTTACCAAAGCTGAAACATGAGCAGATAAATCTGGATGGGATCTAGCTGTAGAGGCTGTTGATCATCAGATTGAAGCTTTACTGAGAGACATCTTTTTTAGAAAGAACTCTAGAGAGGAAGAAGAGAGATCACTGCTAAGCACTCCTTTAAGAATAAAAGAACCTCAGGAACAGAGGTCCTTCCTATAGCACCAATCCTGTTGGTACAGAATCTGGTTGATGCCAGACCAAGCTAGAGTTAGGAAAGAAGAGGTCACTACTGGTGATCTGCAAAATAAAGTTCCATCCGGAGTCGGTGGTGGTGGCTCCAGTAGGACCCTCCGACGGTCAAGTCAGCTCTTTTGGCCAATAAAAATGGAGCGCTCAAGCAAGAATTCAGCAAAGTTTTAGAAAGGAGAAGAGAGCTTAGAAAAAATATATCTAGAGGGTCCCTTTTTATAGACGGAGCCTATAATAGATTAATAGTGACAACCATAATCATACGATGGTGGGCCGCTTGGGGTCACGTAAAATTTATTATGGAGAAAGGTGTCGCCCGTAGCAGATTGATAATGACAGCCGTAATCGTCGGATAGTGGGATTGCTTGTAGCAGACTATTAATGACAGTCGAACCATCTAGTAGTGGGGTCACCTATAGCAGACTGATAATTATAGTCATAACCATCTGGTAGTGGGCCACTCGGAGTCATGTGGAATTTATTACGAAGAGAGGTGTCGCCCATAGCAGACTGATAATGATATATATCAATTCCAACGATAATTTCGTTGAGGTTTAATAGTCGAAGTTCGAAAGAAGCAAACGTTGGGTTGTGAAGAGCTTTGACATATATCAATTTTAGAGAAGTTCAGACTCCTAAAGAAAATACGGCTAGAGGAGATCATCTGAGAGGAACGCTAGTTGAAATCTAAAAATATTCCACTGGAGAAATCTAGATGGAGTTTGACTGATGGAGAAGTTCAGAAGAAGTCCGACTGATGGAGAAGTTTGGCTGAAGAAGAAGTTTGGAAGGAGTTTGGCTCCTGGAGGAATCCAACTGAAGAAGAAGTCTGAAAGGAGTTCGGCTCTTGGAGGAATCCAACTGAAGGTGAAGTTCGAAAGGAGTTCGGCTACTGGAGGAATCCGACTGAAGAAGAAGTCCGAAAGAAGTTTGGCTGCTAGAGGAATCCGACTAAAGAAGAAGTCCGGAAGGAGTTCGACTCTTGAAGAAATTTGACTGAAGGAGAAGTCCAAAAGAAGTTCGGCTGCTGGAGGAATCCAACTAAAGAAAAAGTATGGAAGGAGTTTGGCTGTTGGAGAAGTCTGGACTAAAAAAGAATTTCTGATCGAAGCTCTTCTATGATTATCAATTATATTAGGCTAAGCATCAGACTGGACTTCGGTGAAAGCAAAATTTATCCCCAACACATACTATGATAGAAAATAATTTTTTTATTAATTTATAATCAATAAATATAAAATTATCCTTATAAGTGTATTATAAGTATCAGCCAATCTGGCTTCTAGGGCACACATCTAATAGAAACTTATATTTGAGTCCCATACTATTGTTCTTAATGATTATCATTTCTATCCTAGTTTTCTTTTGAATGTTATTTCTGTAGGCCTTTTGGACAAAAAAAATTATAAAATTTTAATAAAAAAATAGTTTTATAATATCATTATGAATGATGTTACTATTTTCTTTGGATATTTGAACAATGGTATGTCTATGTTATCATAATCTATTAACATATTCTATTCAACTAGCAAGCACTCTAGATTAGATAGTGTATTAGATATCTACTTATGGCACTATAGGCTAGGTCACATAAACAAGAATAGGATAAATAGGTTGACTCAAGAGAAAATCCTCGAAGTCAATGTTTGTGAATCACTGCCAACCTATGAATCTTATCTTTTTGGTAAAATGACCAAGTTACCTTTTACTGAAAAAGATGAGAAAGCCACTGAGCTCTTAGGTGTAGTACATATTGATGTATATGGACCAATGAGCATAGATGCTAGAGATGGATATTTCTACTTCATCACTTTCATAGATGATTTATCTATATATGGATATGTTTATCTGATGAGACATAAATTAGATTCATTTGAAATGTTCAAACAATTCTAAAGTAAAGTAGAAAAATAAACTAGAAAGAGTATTAAAAATCTTCAATCTAATCGAGGAGAGAAATACCTTTCTAATGAGTTTCTCACATATCTAGGAGAGAATGAGATTCTTTTTCAATGGACTCCTCTAGGAACACCATAGCATAATGGTATGTCTGAAAGGAGGAATTGGACTCTGTTAGACATGGTTTAATCCATGATGAATTTTGCCAGCTTACCGATATTCTTCTAGGAATATGCACTCAAATAAGCTTGCCATCTATTAAATAGGATTTCAAGTAAGTCTGTAGTTAAGACTCCATATGAGATATGTACATGGTATAAGCCAGCACTTTCACACCTTAGGATCTAGGGGTACACAACTTATGTCAAACGGTTAGTTAGAGATAAACTTGGACCTAGGTCTGATAAGTACACATTCATAGGGTACCCAAAAGAGATCAAAGGATACTTTTTCTACCATGTTGATAAACAAAAGATGTTCGTCAGTCTTAAAACAATCTTTTTAGAAAAGAAGTTTCTTGGTAAAAAAATTATTATCTTTAAGGTTGAACTTGATGAAGTTCAACAAGTAGAAAGACCAACACCTGTAGCTGAACCTAAGTTAGATTTGATTAAATTAGATTTGGAGCCCAATGTGTCTACACCATTAAGGCGCTCCGGTAGAGTACCGCATCAGTCAGATAGATACTATAGTTTCTTAGTTCGGATGGTGATCCCATCGAATTTGATGAGAATGATGAGGATTCGATCACCTATATGGATGCAATGCAAAGACCTAATTTCGAGAAATGGCTTGAGGCCATGAAGTTCGAAATGAAATCCATGAAGGTCAATGATGTATGGATATTGGTTGATCCATCCGAAGGGATTAAACCTATTGGATATAAATGGATCTTCAAAAGAAATAGAGGCACCTATGGAAAGATGGAAACCTACAAAGTCCATCTGGTTGCCAAGGAGTATCGTCAATGTTATTATATTGACTATGATGAGATGTTCTTTCCTATGGCAATGCTCAAATTCATTCGGATAATGCTTGCGATAGCTACTGATCTGGATTATGAGATCTGGTAGATGGATGTGAAGATAGCTTTCTTGAATGAAGAACTGATCGAAGAGATGTATATGATACAACCTAAGGGATTCACATCCATAGATGAGTCCAAGGTGTGCAAGCTTTAGAAATCCATTTATGGATTGAAGCAGGCATCTCGAAGTTGAAATTTGTATTTTGATAAGGTGATCAAAACATATGGCTTCATTAAGAATGGAGAAGAGCCCTGCGTTTATAAATCGATAAATGATCAGCAGTGGCATTCCTTATCTTGTACATGGATGACATTCTCTTAATCAAAAATAACATCCTCGCACTATAGGAAATAAAAATTTGGTTGTCATTGTAGTTCTCTATGGAGGACTTGGGTGAAGCATCCTACATCCTACGAATGAAGATCTATAAGGATAGTTCTAAGAGGATGCTTGAATTTTTTCAGTCCACGTACATAGATACTATACTGAAGAAGTTTAGTATGGAGAATTTTAAAAAATACTATCTTCCAATAGGCCATGAAATTTCTCTCCCTAAGAAAGATTGTCCGACAACTCCTGAAGAGAGCGTATGAGTAGAGTTTCATATGCTTCGACAATGAGATCTATCATGTATGCCATGACATGTACGAGATCAGATGTGGTATACTCACTAGGAGCAATGAGTAGATACCAATCTGATCCTAAAGAAAACTACTGAAAAGTGGTTAAAGCCATCCTTAGGTATTTGAAAAATACTAAGAACCAATGGTTGATTTGTGGCAAGTCAGATCTGAAACTTATGGGGTTTACAAACTCTAGCTTTCAATCTGACCATGATGATAGTAGAAGCATGTTGGGTTACATCTTTACTCTAAATGATGGAGCCATCTATGGAAAAAGTTTCAAGCAGCATACTATGGCAAATTTTGTTTGCTAGGCAGAGTACATCGCAACATCAGATGCTTCAAAGAAAGCTGTGTGGCTGAGAAAGTTCATCACCGAGCTCAGAGTAGCATCCTTTCATTATGGTTCAGTCCTGCTCTACTATGATAGCACTGGTGTCATAGCTCAGATGAAGGAATCGAAGGCACACCAACAGACGAAGCACATTCTGCACTACTTCTACCTAGTCCAAAAAATTATGGATCGAGATTACGTCGACGTTCAGAAGATCGATAGAAAGAAAAATCTGATCGACCCCTTCACTAAAGCCTCGGCGATAAAGAAGTTTGACAACCATAAGTCGAAGATGGGTATTAGATACTATATCGAGTGGCTTTAGGACAAGTGAGAGTTGTTGAAAAATGTGTTCCAAAGTCAATCATCAGCTTATTGATGGTTGAGCTATATTATAATTATAATTAATTTATTAATAAATAAAATATATTTTTGATATTTTTCTTTCCAAAGCTTACATCTTCTAATGAACTTCATTATTGTGATGAAGTTCTTAGGATCATTTAGATTTAATAAAGAGAGAATTTATTGATCAGTCTTTAAAATTGTTCATGACTAAATGATAAGTCTTAATAAGGACAACAGCATCTATCGAGCATAGGTCACTATATGTCATATAGGTTGGTTGTCCTCTTAACCAAGGAGTATGGAGATACTGGTATGGCATACAGATGAGATATAAGGGAACATCATCATTGATGTGACCAACTCCAAAGCATTCTGCTATCAAGAATGTCTCTGATAGGTTATAGGTATAAGTATCCTTTAGATCTAAATCACCTCAGTGGCTTGCAAGCAACTCACTGTGCTTTGATACCAGACTAACTGAATTTCTAATTCAATAAAAGAAGACTTCTGGGCACAGTCAAGTACTTGCAAAGTCGATGTATGATCAAGATGGGATTGACCACTCCAAGAGTTGGAGAAGAATGCATCACTGTATTTCAATATAGCAAAACCTTGACCAGGATAATCCATGAGATGGATTTGATATTTTGAAATACAATGTGGATAGCCTAATGAAAGTTGACAGTTGAACTCTGAGGTGTTCTATGAGTATTTTGGTAAAGAAGATGAATTATATGAAAACTATATTCACATGGATTCTAAGGATGTTGTTCTATACATTCAACCTATCCGACTATTGGATACCATTGCTAGATGGTTACTTCGATTGGTACAAAAATTTATTCATATGCTACCAGCATAGGTTCAAACCTATGGAGTCACACACATTAGAGTTCACAATCTGATCGATGGTTAATCAACGATTAAGAATCATTCTAGGATTAAGCGATCAATAGGATTGATGTTTGACCTAGTGTAAGTGTTGTAGAAGGATCGATTAGTAATTTAATTACTAATTAGCTTAATTTGATTAAGTCAGAAGGCTAAGATTAAGTCTAATTAAATATGATTTAATTAGATTTGATTTGAACTTAATTAGATTAAGTTCAATTGATTTATTGGATGAGCTAATTGTAAGGATAAACTAGTCCTAGTTCAATTAGGACTTGATTGAATTCAATCTCTAATTTAATTAAAAATTAAATTAGATTTAATTTGATTTAATAAGGTTATTAGTTGGATAAAGATCTATTCTAATTAGATTAAATAAATCATGATTTAATTTGGTTAAAAGATCTTGTTTGACAAAGTTAAATTGGAAGTCCTAGTGTGACTAGGACTTCCCTCTTTGTGCCACCTTAGCCCTAATTCCCCCATGCCCTCTTCTCCTTGATTTTGTACATGGAAAAGCCTCTCCCTAGGTCTTCATGCATGCCCATAGCTCTCTCTTATTTCTTAGATGGCATTTAGTTATGGACTGAGTCAAATATGGTTAGAAGGTTTGAATTCAAACTCTATTTGATAGAGTTTATTTCTACCAAAACTTCTTTCCTTTGTGCCACCCACTACCCAGATATTTTTCTGATATTTTTCATGGATTTTGTGGGATTTTTGTGTGCCAAAGGTAGGTGGTCCATGGCTGGAAAAAAGGAGGGGGCACCCAAGAGTTGGGCGCCCCAAGTATTGCCCTTTTTGGACATTCCTTGCTAGGTATTTGACCTAGACAAGGAGTCTATCCCAACTCTCTATTTTAAAAAAAAATTGGGCTCATTTTTTGAGTGATTCTAGACATCAAAGAGGGCTATTGGGCATGCAAAAACTAAGGTGAGAGACCTCTTAGGCATGGGGATTTCATAGAAACCAATCTTGATGTCTAGGTGAGTGAATAGAGAAGAAAAAGAGGATTTTCTTCTAGGGTTCTTTTGTTCTTTCCTTCTCTTCCTCCTTGTTAGAGATATTTGAGAGTTGTCTCAGATTTAAAGTCTCTCCCTTTCTTCTGATTTTTGGAGTGTCCAAATCTTGAAGAAAAAAGCACTGGATCGACCATCGAAGAAGGATCAGCATAGTATTAGCATACTATGCTGATTTTCGAGAATCGAACTTCTAATCAAGATTCGTGGTCTTGTGTAGATATCTCTCAGAGGCTGGACACGTATGTGGCTTGGAGCTTCATCCTCAAATCTGGATCAGTAAGTTAGAATGTATAACTTGCACAGATAATATAGATCTGATCCTCTATTATATACTTGCAATTGATCTAGTGTAGATCCATGTTGTTGTGATCAACATGTCTTTCTCTTCTAATGATTTTTAATTTTTGATTTAATCTCATGCTATAATCATATAATAGAATCTTAGATTTAGGAGTTTTTTAATTTTTATGAATTAATTTTGATTAATTTCAATCTTTCGCTGTCTAGATCTGAAAAAGTTTTAAGATCTAATCCTGAAACCTTAGATCTGGTTCCTTCAATGCATTCGAGGCTGGCCCCTTAGGTGCTAGATCTGTCAAGATGTACAAGATCCATTCATGCTTTAGGATAATCTTCACCTTACAGTACCAACTACCAAAGTTGAGTCCTACTAGCTTGTCATTATCCAATAATGACCGAAGCAAAAGAAAAGTGGCCATAACTGCACAAAAAAAAAAATAAAATCTAATTAGTAAATAATTTATTAAATCTAAAGATTTGGATTTTAATCAAAAGATTCTTCTACTATTTTATTTGAATTGATAGCCTCTACCTTTAATTTGAGAAATTATCCTAATTTCTTAGTGGGTACTAGGATCTATATAGACTACACATAAGTCCGACTTTGGCTAGTCAACCCCTGTACATCTAAGAATAGGTTCATAATCAATTGTTTCTTTAAATAACTCTAGTAATTTAATTTTTCCCCCATTCCTAATCAGTATGTTTTGGCCTTCACTGAAAAGGTTTGGTTAGGTCTAACCATTAGCATGACTATACTTGATTCATCTAACCAATAGATGATTAAGTCCAACTTTGATTGATCAACCTAGCCACCATTTAAAGAGACACGACCAAGAAATCATATTATGAACGATAATTCTATTAGCCGATAAACATTAGGCCTTTGGGCCTCTAATGATTATCCAACTAACATACCTATTATCACTCATTTAATGGGAGGCTATGATCTAGTTATTATTGTAACTATTTCATTTTAAGGATCTAATAATTTTAGAAGATTTGATTTAGAGAAGAGAGTCAGATGAACCAACTAATCATGATCCTTCCACTAACTTTACCAAGTCAAATTAAGAGAGACCATAGATAGACTGGTTTAGGAGCACCTAATTAGTGATACTAATTTATCTAGCTAATAGGTCAACTCGAATTGTCAAGTAATCTGATCAAAACATAACTTCACCAAGAAGGCTAGGTAAGTGAGATCTGTGGGAGGGTATGCCAAAGCTTGCTTTAAACACCATAAAAAATGGCTTGATAAGCGGGCTACCAATTAAAGACCATCGGTTTGAAAATATCAGATTTATCTTAGATACCAACTGGTTAATTTATTTCAATTTGATCAACCTAACCGTTTGGGCTAGACCACTTAGCGAAGATTCAAGTTTATTTGATTCTCATTAAAGACATGGACTAGACCAACTACAACTATTGTAATTGATCTAGAGAATTCTTGATCTAATGTAAGACAACTATTGATTAGATTTAGTCAATTCTCTAATTAAGTCTATTTTTCAATCTAATCTTAGGTCTAATCTAATTAATGGATCTAATTCTCTCTAACCCATTAACCCAAGTATTATGATTTGTGTCTTAAGATTCATAATCCTATATCCTAATCAAATAACTCTTAATTTTTAATTAAATTTTGGACTGAGGATTGAGATTTGATATTTTAAAAATAATTTTTATGTTTGATTCATAATCAATATACAAATAACATAAATATGAATCTACTTTAGATCTAATCTAAATATTTTCATGTAATTCAAATTGAAATAATTTTAATTCTAATTAATCATAAATCATCTTAGATTAAATCTAACAAATTTATGATCATAAAAATTAGATTGAAATACTTTCAATTAAATCATAAAATCTCTTAGATTGAATCTAAAATTTTATAGTTAGGATTTCAGATTAGCACGTACTAGGACAACCTTTACACTATAAGGGATAAACCTTATAGCAAGATAATCTTATAAGATCAGTCCATGTAATCTAAAATATTTATTTTTAGATTTAAATAATTTTAAATTTAATAAATTATAAATTAATTTATATCATATGTAATAAATTTATGATTGACTTTAGATCTACACGAACTAGGACAATCTTTACATTGTAAGGGATAAACCTTACAATAAGACAATCTTATAAAATTAGTCCATACGATCTAAAATTTAATTTTAGATTTAAATATTAGATTATAATTTATATCTAATTTAAATAAATAATCTAAATATGCATAAAAATCATGTTATAAAAGTTTTAGGCTCTAATACTAATTGAAGGAAAAATCTAGGATTTCTTATAGACATTTTTGAAACTTTTTCAAAACTAGATCAACGAAAGTAATAAATTAATTATATTAATTTATTCAAATATATAAATAAATTTTAGATCTAGGATCTAATAACATGATCTATATATGTAAATAAATCTAAAATTAAATATTAAATAAAATAATGATGTTGATCATATCAACATCAAACCAAGACTAGATCTAATCTAGTGAGAGAAAGAGATTAAATCTCTTTTACCTTTTGCAAGTTGAGAACTCTACTTGCTGATCCGAGGCTGAGGTCATCACTTTAAGCGACACATACATCCGACCTCTATAGAAAGTCCGCATAAAACTTCGATCATTGATCCAAAGTCCAGCGACTGAAAATCAGCATAATATGCTAGTACTGTGCTGATCCTTCTTCAACGGTTGATAGCAAAACTCTTTCTTTCATCAACTTGGATCTTTCAAAGCACCAAAGAAGAGATGAGAGGATTAGAAAGAATTTCTTTTCTTCATTTTTTTCTCTCAAAAAAATTATGGAAAAGGATCTAAAAGAAATCCTAGAGAAGTCCTCTCTTCTCTCTTTCTTTTCTCTCATCTAGACATAACAACTTGTGTCTTTATAAAGCACTATGCCCAAAACCGCTTGGCACCCAAGCTTTCCATGCTTAAGCACTCTCTCTTAAGACTAAAACCTATAAAAATTTTAGACCCTAACTCTCTTTAAATAGAGAGTTATGATAGAGTCCTTGTCTAGGTCAAATACCTAGAAAGGCATGTCCAAATTAAGCAAGAATTAGGGCACCCAACTCTGGGGCCCCCACTCATTTTTTTGCATGGACTTCAGGGAATATGTGCACAAAAATCTTCTATTTTTTATAAAAAATTTAAAGAAAAATCAGGTGGGTTGGCATCTCAAGAGAATAAAGAAAATTGATGTGTAAAACTCTATCCAATAGATTCCTAGGTCAAAATAACTTATTTGTTTTGACCAATTTCATAACTAATTTTCTTCTAAAAAGGTGGAAGAAATAAAAGGGGTATGGACTCTTTAGAAATAAAATTTTTGATGTAAATTCTAAGAAAATTGATGGGGGAGGTGTGGAAAGCAAGGTGATGCAAGATGAAAAAATCCTAGTCACACTAGGACTTCTAGTTTTAAATTGGTCCAACTTATTATTTGAATCCAATTAAATCAAAACTAATGCAACCCAATTAGAGATGATCTTAGTCTAACTTAAAGTCTAATTAAATTAGATTAAATCAAATTTAAATC
The DNA here is from genome assembly GCA_006176705.1 of Cocos nucifera. Classification (NCBI taxonomy): domain Eukaryota; kingdom Viridiplantae; phylum Streptophyta; class Magnoliopsida; order Arecales; family Arecaceae; genus Cocos; species Cocos nucifera. The sequence continues at coordinate 644,836 of QRFJ01000074.1, forward strand.
TACTTTAATATCTAATAAAATTAGAAATTAGGTGTATACAAGTTCTAATTAAATAGGGACTTATTCTTCCTTGCAATTGGCTTATCCAATAAATTAATTGGACTTGATTCAATCAAGCCCAAACTAAAACTAATTGAATCTTATTCAATTAGACTCGATCTCAGCCCAAATTGAGCCAATTAGCAATCTAATTGCTAATCGATTCTTCTACAATGCTTGCACTAGGTCAAACATCAATCGTATTGATTGTTTAACCTTAGAACGATTTTAAATCGTTGATCAATCATCCGATCAGATTAAGATCACTTATATGTGTGACCTCATAGGTTCGAACATAAGATAGTAGCATAGGAATAAATTTCTATATTAATTAAAGTGATCATCTAGCAATGGTACTCGATGGCTAGATAGGTCGAATATATAAAGCAACACTCTTAGAACCCATGTGGATATGATTTTCATATAATTCATCTCCTTGACCTAAATGCTCATAGAACAACTCAAGATTTAACTATCAACCTTGATTAGGTCATCCACATTATATTTTAAAATACTAAATCTATCTCATGGATTATCCTAGTTAAGATTTTGCTAATTTGAAATACAATAATGCATTTTCTTCAAGTTCTTAGAGTGGTCAATCCCACTTGATCACTTACCGACTGCATAAGTACTAGATTGTGCCTAAAAAATTCAAGTAGTCCGACACCAAAGTACAGTGAGTTGCTTGCAAGCCATCATGATGATCTCAAGTCTAAGGGACACTTATATCCATACTCCATCAGAGAAAATTTTGATAGTAGAATACTCCAAAATTGATCATGTTCAGTGACGATGTACTCCTACATCTTACCTATATGCCATACTAACATCTCCACATTTTTTGGTTAAAAAGACAATCAACCTATATGGTACACAACGATCTATACTCGATAAATATTGTCGTTATAGTTAACAATGTATCATTTGATCATGAACAGTTTAAAAACTAATCAATAAATTCTCTTTTTATTGAAACTAAATAGTCCATTATAATATGAAATTCATTAGAAGACGTAGATTTAGGATGAAAAATATCAGAATAAAATTTTATTTAATAATAATTATTTATAATTATAAAATAGCACAATCATCAATAGACTGATGATTGGATTTGGAACACATTTTTCAATAGAACCCTACAAGAAGATGGAGCATGGCCATTGAGTTGAGTTCTGTTTATGAGTTTGTTTATTCCTAAATTGATTACGTAGATACCTGAAATCTGCTACTGAATAGGTGTATCTGGATATGTATTTGAATTTTATTTTTGTGGTGTAAGCAGAGGTGGGACCAATAGAGGTGGCCTTTTGATGTCTTTGTGCCAGCATTATGAGGTAAAATTTCTTTCGAAGATGGATTCCAAATGGATAATTAAATTCTGAATCTTAGTTCTTTCGATGTTTTATGTAATTTAGTTGGTTCTTAGGTGATGTTTCTTTATAATTCTAGGTGGACCGATCAAAGTGACGTGCGGGACTGGCGTCTGCTCCAGAAAAAGCCAACGGTGACCTAACCGGTGGTAAAGATTATGTTCGATGAAATGATCAAAACCCTCACTCAGTTGAAAGAAAATTAAGGCACATTAGACATTGCCCATAAATAAGCCTTTCTCACGCCACTTCGGATGAGATTGTGATTAATTGGCATACAATGGAAAAGCTGGAGGTGAAAAATTAGGGAGAAGAATAAGAGATGACTTCTTCGATGAGATTCGTTTGGTTGGCAAAGTCATGAGTTGTAAGAACTACCGCAACCTTTGTGATTTTGCTATCCTCCAAGAAATTATTGGCTGATCAAGCTCTCAATTTTCAGCATTTTTACAGCCCTTTAGAATGCAAGAGGTACCGGGTCGTACAATTTGGTCCCAACCTTTTTCTTTTCTATGCATTCTTTCCAGCCTATGGGTTGGTTAACATGTCATTCTCAAGCAAGAGGAGCTAATTATTGATAAAAATAAGGACCGACCAATGGACGAATGTCTGCCTACTGATAGACTATGCCTGGAATCATAATAAAGATCCAGCTTTATATGGTCCTCTGTCATTGTTACATAGCAAGCGTTGGAGTGGCTATTTTACTGATAAGTCGTTATAATATCGTGGACTGCAAGCTGTTCTTTTGGCTTGAAGTTATAAACAACAATCCACCCACCACTTTATTCTCCTCTAGAGAAAAGGACATGCAGAGACAAATGCCTTCTCCACATCAAGAGTATACAAAGGAATACATCAATATACAAATGGAAGGATATTAGCAAGATTATTAATATTATAACTAGTAAAGGTGGCACTTCAGGCCCCAGTGTAGCGCACATGGTTTCAGAAGAGAAGGTTCTCTCATGTCCATTTCACTCCTCTGAAACCTCAGATTGTCATCCACTTTCTAACTCTGCTACTGCTATCAAGATTTGATCCCATCAGCTAAAAACAACAGTGATTGCTACGTGCCAAAATGTTCAGTTCCACTCAAAAGCAGAAGAAAAACTCACCAAACAAAAAAGAAAATACCCACTTTATTCAACTAAAGGGATGTTCTACTTTGTTCGGTCATGCATACGCTTACATTTCTTCCTCTCGATCTGTATCCATAAACAATCCTGGATACCTTATTCTTAAGTATATTCATATCCGATTTAAGAGATAATGATCAAAGGCTAATTGAAGAGAGATCCATTCATGCACATATTCCCTCCTATATTCCTTCATGTTGACCACGTTGAGCTCAGAGAAGCATATCAGACTTAGCAGGCAACCTTCTGTAGAAGTTGAATGGCACCGACGGCATCTTGGTCCTGAACTTAGGGTGGCGAAGCAGGTAGAGCCCGACGAGCACCGCCACCACCTGAAACGGCGTCACATAGAGAATTATGGCGACGATCAGCGACAGGATGATGAAGATGGCGGTCGCCCTGGGGTCCCTCCAGCTGAGCAGCGCCTGCGCCCGCTCCCCCTGCGTCGCAAGGTCCCCCACCACCGTCTGCACCCGCCCTGCAACGCTCCTCAGCCGGTCGTACCTCATCCTCACAATGCCTGGGGCCTTCGTCGTCGGGAATGTATCGAATTCTTCATCAAGCTCGTCGGGGTGAGTAAGCTCCGCATGGGACATCTTTGTGTCCATATGCGGCGGGTGCCGCGGCCTGAACCGGTAGTTCCACAGCCCAATCATAAACAGGTAGAGGAAAACTGTTGGCAGGATCAACTCCGGGTAGCAGACCAGTATCACAAACAGGACATGGACTAGTATTGTTGTGATGGGGTTCCTCCAATTCCGAATTCTGTCGAACCATCGGCCGATGGTGGCAAGGCCGGAGAGGAGAGAAGTGATGCGGAAGAAATTGGCTTTGCTCCTCCGCAGGCTCCACATGTGCGAGTCCACATCGAGCATGTACTCGACCACCTCTCTTCGGAGCGGGGGCTCGGCGCGGCCAAGCCGGGCGGCCACAATCTGCATTGCCTGGTACCGGAGGTTGTCCAATAGGATAACCGGGATGGGCTGCACGTAGTGCATCTTTGGGAGCAGCGGCTTCCCGTAGAGGGTCACCATGTTGACCCACGCCATGCAGGTGAACCTCACCGCCAAATGAAGCTCGCCGGTCTTCTTGAGGCCCGACGTCTGGAGGACTAGCAGAGGATAGAGATGAGTATAAACTCGATCAGTTTCCAATGTCGACAGCCGGATTCGGACCTTGCCGATCCTCTGGTCTTTGGTGAAGTCCTTGTTGCCGGAGATGTGGCAATTGTCGAAGACGGCGATGGTGACGACGGTGCAGGGATCGAAGACGTCCCAAGAGTACTGCTCATTCCATCGAGGGGCGAGGCTATTGAGGATTGTCCGAGTTCTAACCCATTTGTGGCCATACTTGGCGACGCAGTAGGCATCGGTGAGCTTACCATCCTTGGCCTTCATCGGCATTAGATTCTGGGCGCTGAGAATCCCGAGCTCCAGAATCCCAATTCGCGGCTTCCGGAGGTTCTTCGCCGCCGGCTGGAGGTCGCTGCTGTAATGAGTGGATTCATCAAGCACATGGTAGCCCATCTCGAGGCAGAGCCGGAGGTGGACCTTGCTTGCAAATTTGGGCTCCTTCTTCTTCTCGCCATCGGCGGCCTCCTCCGACGAGGAGGTCGGTTTGGCTAGACTGAACCAGCGGGCCTCGACAAGCTTGCTGTGGTCGGTGCGCTGGCTGGCAGCCGACAGTGGCAGCACCAGCCTGCCGAGGGGCTCCTTGTCCTCGACGGTGATCACCAGCAGCTCGTCAAACGGATCCGATGCCACGAACATGAACTCCTCATTCCACACCGGGTTGAGCGACGGAGCCGGGCGGGTGCGGCGGAGTTGACTGCCGAGCTGTACCTTGAGAGACACACTCGGCGCCCGGGACTTGTCGACTGGAACAAGGTCCTGAGCCTCAATTACATGCACACGGAGGTAAACCAGCTTCGGCGAGAAGTAGACCTTGGAGCGGGTGTGATGCAGGCCCTCGGCGCCGACGACGTGGGCGTCGGAGTGCCAGGCCTCAGGGAAGGCCTCGTCGGCCTGCGTCCCCATCCAAATAGCAAGCATTATCTCTCCCTTCACCTTGTCACCTTTCTTGTCCTCCAGCTTGTACCATTGCGGAGCGAGAGGGCTATCCGGCGGCACCCGGTGAGGGACGTCGGTGAGATCGAAGAGGATTCTTCCGACGAAATCGTCCTTCACGAGATCTTTGTCTTTGACAGTGACTTCCAAGAGATTGGCCTGGAGGAAATCTTTGGAGAAGGCGAATACCTGGTTCCAGACGGGGTTCTGGTTCTTCTCCAGGTGTTTGGTGGTGCCTCTGTAGTTGCCGAGCTTGACCTCCACGTAGGGGTCCAGGGAGCCGGTGACGTCCATGGCAGGGAGGTCGCGGGCCTTGACGACGTTCACGTAGAGGAAGTACATCTGTTCGACGAGGTCGTAGGTCGAGGAGATCTTGTCGCTGCGGCGGTAACCGAGGCGGCCGGCGAGCGGCGGCCGAGTCTCCACCAGGCCAAACTCCGGAGCGCCGGGGCGCGGCGGCGGAGGCCCAACGCCGGGGACCGCGCGGACTTGCATCACCGCCGGCAGCGGCGGCTCCGCCCGCGCGTGCCGCTCCTCCACCACAACGCCACCCATTGGCGCTGCCGGCTTGTCCCCTGCGCCGGCACCTGTCGCCTGCTTCATCCGGGCGAACTCCTGCCCCGATCCAACTCCACCTCCTCCTCCAGCGCCGACGGAGTAGAACACCCTCGGCTCCTCCGCCGCCGGCTTCTTCTTCTCCTCGTTCTTTGGGGTGGTCTTCTCGCCGTCGACGGCCGGATCAGGTACCGGGGTGGAAGAAGGGGGCACGGGGTCGCCAGCGGGGGCGACAGAGGCGGAGACTGGGGAGGGGTTGGAGGAGTCGGGGAGGAGGTAGACGCGGAGGCCGATGTCGCCGCGGATGTGGGAGAAGAGACCGCGCTTCTGGAGAGGGAAGCGCTGGACAGGGGTGACGTCGGGGGAGAGGCCGACGGAGGCGCCAGAGATGCGGACGCGGCCGAGGAAGTGGCGGTCGTGGCCGTGGCCGCCAGCGCCGCCGTCGACGGGGGAGCGGCGGTCGTGGTAGACGGAGACGTCGATACTTTGGTTGGGGAGGTGCGACGGATCAGAGACGTAAAACAGAAACTTGTCGTTCCAGTAAGGGCTGAGATCTTTGATCTTGGTCTGTGTGCGGTGGCGCCGCCCATCGAAGTCCACCTCGACGAAGGGATTGGCCGAGCCTTGCCCGTCTTTGGGCATCAAGTCGGCGGCGTCCACTACCTCCACCGCCACCTTCATCTCCTCCTCCTCCGCCTTCTCCTACCCTTTGCAAGTGTTTTCTATTTCGGGATGGGAATTGACAGGTTGGAGTTCACTCAGTTTGGTATTATATAGCCAACATCATCAGCGTGCGAAGAGTTGGGTGGAAAAGGTAGTGTAAGTGTTTTTAGGGCTGATGGTTTTCGGTCTCAGAGGAAGAAAAGGAGTGGAGTTAGGCGGTGGGGATGGGGACAAGGAGGGGAGACGCTAGCGGGAGAGGTGTGGTTGCATGGTGGAGACTGGAGGTGGATTTACGCATGGTGCTATGTTGAGGGCAGCTTTAAACTATATAAAGTTCAACATTTTGTAGTGAGAGTTAAAATATGCGAAGATTTAAAATATGGGAGAAAAAGCCACCCACCAAGGTGTGGACCCCAGTTCGAATCAAGGGAAAGGGACAATGTTGAGGGAGGTGGGTAATTTGGTTCGGTTTCCCTTTCAATGTTTTTGAAGGCATTATTCTATAATTATTTAGTATATAGATGCTCATTATTATTACTATTATTATTATTATTATTAAATAAAATATTCGTATTTTTTAATGTGAATAAATCTCATAAATTAAAATTAAAATATTCTGAAGGGCAGATGGAACCGTCCACTGCTGGCTCCACAAAATTTCTTAAAATGCTCCAACACCTAGATCGCCGCAAGCTTATTAGTTCTTGGTAAAATCGCTTTTACCTTTTGGATGGATACATCCTCTTTGTGATTCGAAGGATCCCTACAGAGGGAGAGGTACAAATGAGTCCACCAAACAAAGTGGATTGTGTATTTATGTGATCTAATAGTTTGCTCTGGGACTTTACTTGTTTCCAGGTACAATGTTGGAGAGAAGGGATAGCTAAGCGACAAGGAAGCGCACTCAAAGTAGGGAAAGCCACAAAAAGGAGAGGCGTATTTCACCTGTTCACGAGTCAAGGCCCTTATTTCAGAGCATTGCTCTTTATTTAAAAATAACGACAGTACTGATGTGTTGTAGAATACTTAAATATACTAAATCTTTTTAGTGAATCATAGCCGAACTCCCTTGTGTCCATCTTTTAACAGAAGGGGAGTTCCTTTAAGAAAACTCACGACTTTCCATGGGACTTTATTTGTTTCTTCTCAATTAAGGGCCTCTCAGGTTGGAAAATTTCCACGAATGGTTCTCAACTTATTGAGAGGAAATATGAGCATCCGGAAGGTATGGAAGACTTCTTCCTTTTGAAAATGGAATATGCCTCTGCTTCTGATGTGGATGCCCTAAGATTCAAAGGCTTTGAGCTTTTAGAAATGCCGTGTCCTTCATTGCTACAAAGAAAGGTGGATAGCCTCTGTGATACTATTGCTTGTTAGTCCTTTCTTTTCATATTGTTTTCTTGGAAAACAATTAAGTATTGTCCCTTTTTGAATCTCCATTATCTAAGTGGCTGATCTATAAACTGCATACGTGAACCATAATCCCTCTGTCCGTGTTGGAGAGTCCTAAATAAAGATGGTTGGAAAGATTTGGGAATCTCTTGGCCATTAAAAAGCCTTGCTTTTTACACAATCCAGCAAAGGGTGGCCCTTTGCGTCCATCAAGGCTTCTTGGACGTTCTTGATTGATTGATGCTACTAAAGAATATCAGGAAAGTTTTTCAGCTGATATTAGAGTATCAGAAATTACTAGAACATACCGGGGGAGATTACACACGGGTACTAAAATAATATGATCCTGTTTATTTTTTGCATTGAAATCATAGGATTCCATTCCCTAAATATTTATATCATTGTATATGTACTATTTTGGTGAATAAAAAACCATAATTTATATTTCTGCTCAACTCTAATAATGCTGATGCTTTGGATGATTGGGTGTGTGGTTCAATCTTGGTTTCTTTCACAGTGGACGGATTTGGGAAAGTTGGAATACAGTCTTTTGTTTGTTTTTTGCTTTGTCAAAATGGACAGAATCAGGAGTAAGCTTACAAAATCCGGCTAGAGATAAAACTCCAGCACCCTGATCGTTTTGGCTCAAAGGAAGGTCCTCATATTTTTATCAATGACATTTGTTTTTTCTGCAGTGATGCCAATATCACTTGAGAGGTGGGGAAGGACATGGTGCGTGGAGATGAACGGGGAGGATTAGGATGGATGGTAAAATATTTTTTAATGGCTAATTATATGAGCGCATTATAATTTGGATTGATATCTTTGTACCTACTTCCAAATAATATCACCTGTTGGCACAAAAAGCTATAGACGCCAGAAAATTGGAGTTGGAGAAGAAGAGATCACCACCGGAACCTGCTAAACAAGTTCAAACCGAAGTTGGGGTGGCTCCGACAGGATTCTCCGATGGTCAAGTCAGCTTTCTGATCAACAGAAATAGAGCACTCAGTGAATTTTTGCAGAATTTTAAGCTCAGAAAGAAAACATATCTAGAAGGTTCCTTATATAGGCAGAGCTAGTAACAAACTGATGGTGACAGTCGTAACTATCTGGTGGTGGGCCGTTCGGGGCCACATGAAGTTTGTTACGAAAGATGGTGTTCGTTGTGGTGCGTGTTAATCTGTTAGAAATTAATAGTTGAAGTTTGGATAGAATTGTTATAGACAATGAAGAACTTTATATCTTAGCAGCTTAGAAGAGGTTCGAACTTCTTGGAGGTCATCTGCACGTTGACTAATATCCACTGTATTGAAAGTTGAACTTGCATAGATGCCGAGATCCTCTTGCTATTTAAGCCTACTCGATTGATGTTCAGGATGTAAGGTGGCTAACTTGTCCACTGAAAAGAGTTCGGTGGATGACTAGAAGAAGTTCGTCTGGAAGACTTGAAGGAGTTCGAATGGAAGACTTGAAGGAGTCTAGTAGGCTATCGGAAGGAGTTTGTCTGGATCAGGAGTTGGCTGGTAGCTGTGATAGATGGACATAATCAGAATGCTTCGACGAGTCTCAATTGTTTCTCTAGAGTTTGGCTACTTTCAAGGTCAACCGCAAGTAAATAACTATTCTAGATTAAAGGTTGATAAGGGCAGCGGATTTACTGATTTAGAACTGCGACAGGTTTTTAGGGGAGAAGTTCGAATTTATTTTGAAGACGAGATTCTTTTGTTAACTCTGGATTACACATTCAAGATTCTTGACACCGAAATGTCGAGATCTATCACTCGCAATGAGATATAGAAGCTCATCTAAGGAGAAGCTCTGCCAGCCTATGATTCTTGTCATGAGATCCAACTGCGATGGTGAGATTTAGCTTGAAGGAGATCTAAATGGAAAGAAGTTTGGCCAACCTCAATGTCGGCTGGGCTAGGCTGCCCAGGGATCAAATACTTTGCACTCTAACTACTTAGGCAACTGCTTTCACTATCCAAGCTCATCTGAAAGGAGTTCGATTAGAGGGGGTTAACCGTTTATAGCAGAGAAATTTGACTGCTTTTATTATTCAAGCTCATCTGGATGAGGCCCGCAGTGCCTTGTAGGTTATGTGAAAATCTGAAGGAGCTGATAGCCAAAGCTGAGAGGATCGTCTAGCATGTTCAAGTTGAAGATCGACAGTCTTAAAGTTAACTAGAGCAAGAATTCATACTGATTGTAGTTCGGTCATGATCGTCTCCATCGAACAAGATCACTCTGAGACTAGACATTCTGTCAAACTTCAACACGAATGGGTTTATCCTCAACATCACCCATCTCATGTTCTAATTTGCAATAAGTATTGTTGCCACAAGACTATGAAGGTTGCTGATGTGGCTAAAGAGAAACATCAACTTCAGAGATTGGGACACCAAAAATCTCCAAAAAAATTTCACACACATTAGGGATTCTCTGGCGGGGACCTTCCGATGCTTAAGTAAGTCGGTGCTTGAGCACAATGAAAAGGAGAGAGAGAGAATATGCAAGCTTGGTGTGGCTTAGCTCAGTTTTGTTTAGCTTACCTTGAGGGTCCCCTTATTATCTCTTTATATAGAGAGGATGTTGGAGTTTGTTATGTCCTAATTCAATAGGTTGTTAGGATAGAAAATCTATATTGTTTATCATGGATAGTTGTTGTGAATTATGAATGTTCCAAGAGTTTATTGGGAGATTTCAACTAATTATCCACGTGGCTAAATGGGCCGATGGTCTGAGGTTGGCTCATAGCTAAGGTGTTGTCCTGGATGTATCTACATCGGCATTAGTTGTAGGATTTTATTCCTATCATCAGTAAGATCCCAATCTGGAGGTTGGCTCCGATTAGAGCTAAAGGTCAGATAAAAGTTGATGAGATCGCTTCATCTCGATTTTTCATGGTGGTCTCTATAAAGCATTGACTGGAGTCACCAATGGCATCATCGAGTGCGTGGCTATATGCCAATGTCCTTAGTACTATGGCTAATTAGAGCGAATGTCCAATGATGAGTCCCAAGATCATGGCCAAGGTGGCATAACTCCATAATACTATTGCGAGCTGAAAAATGAGAGGAATAGAATATTAAGACCAAAACCCTTCAAGATCAGCCTCAATAATAGATGACTCCTCTCCCCCAGGATCGGAAGAGCTTTGGTGCCTAGATGAACAATTAGCCATGGCAATGGTCCGAGGACTATCCTCAAACCTAGACTGGGGAATAAGCGACCAAGAGTCCGAGCCACTTCAATGACTTTTACCCTAATCCTCTCTACTGGAAGACATTATAGAAAAAAAAAAGACCAAAAGGGGGGCAAGTAAAAAGAAAAATGATTGAAAACTAAAAGAAAGAAATAAGAAGACCAATAAAAAAAAAGAGCTTTATCGAGATAGGCTCTCCATAGAACTAGAAATCTCGTTGAAGTCAGAGAAAGAGGTAGAGCACACGGCAGTAGAAAGAATCTCTAGCAAACTATAGATTGGGGTATAGAAAGCGACTGGCGGCTAAGAAAAAAGGGATAGTGGGAGAGTAGGCCTATTTATATTATGCTATAACCAGTGGTTTTTTGCCACATGTCCTTAATTAAAGCCGTCTGACCTTATGACTCTTTGACACATCATCACTTCACTAATTGATCCATGGAACCAATGCCAGGCCGGTCAACAGTTGGCAAGTGGTACATTATGAATAGCAGGTCTATAACCGCCAAAAAACATCTTTCAAGGTTGAAACAGTGATGTGCCTTGAACCTATATCTCATAAATGGTTCTAGGATCCATGAAGCACTAAATCTCTCCGAATAATTAAAGTGTCATTCATGAAGTGACTTATCAAATTGACACCAAATTTTGTGAAACGACATGATGGTTCACCTAAAAATCTGATAGCTTGGATTTACCAACTCGGATATACTTCGAGGGCCATCTTCAAAGAATTACTTCCTTCATCCAAGTCAAATACCTAGGACTTCGAATTGAGGGATAAATGTTATGGAGTTTGCCACCTCAGCCATGATCCTTAGGACTCATCCTTGGACATTCACTTCTAATCAGTCGTAGTATCAAGGACACCGACATACGACCGCTACCTGATAATGCCATTGGTGACTCCAATCAATGCTTCATCGAGACCCCCATGAAGAACCGAGATGAAGCAATCTCATCAGCTTCCATTCGATCCTTAGCTCGGATCTAAGCCAACCTCTAGGTTGAGTTCTCACCAATAATAGGAAGAAAATCCTACAATCGATGCTAATGCGGATTATCCAGGACAACACCTTAGCTATGAGCTTATCTCAATCCACCAACTCATTCAGCCACATGGAAAATTGGTTGAAATATTCCAACAAACTCTCAAAAGATGGGTACAACTTAGACCAAGCCCAAATAGCATCCTCCTTCACCGCTCGGAGCTTGCCCTTAAGCTTTCTCTTCACCAGGTTGAGGCCAATAACCGCCTCGCAAAGATGGGTCATGTCATGCATAAACTACAGAAGAAAACCAAAGTTAGGATGCTTTAAGAACCAGACAAGATAATCAACCAAAGCAAGGACTCACCCTCATGAGGTCATTGAACAATGATTGCATGGCCTTGTCCAATGGTAGAGCCTTGGTCTCAGCCTAGTCAGCCGGCAATAATATCATTTGAATGAACTCTTTAGCGAGCTACTAGTTGTGGAGGGCTAAGCCACCCCTCTAAACTCTTGCCAAAAGGGCGGGCACCTCCCCCCCAGTGGCCGACGAGGATGGTCCCACTACTCATTCCATCACAGGAGTTGGAGCTACCAAAGGAGCTGAGGTGGGCTGGTCTACATCAGCAATCGAGGGGAGGGCAGCATCGCCACCCGAACCAATTCCATGATGATGGGGAGCACTCTCCCTAGAGGCAGCACAATGACAACCCCAGAGTCATCGGTGCCAGTTGCGCTGACACTGGAGGCTCCAACCGATCTAGAAGGAGAGGCTGTAGGCGAGCTCAAAGGCACCCGTTTCTTCATGGGTCCACCCTCCAAAGTGGAGCTTGACCTTTTCTTCATGAAAAAAATCCTTACTTTCTCAAGCATGGCCCTTATTGTTGTAAAATGAAATAATAGGAAGTCAGCATAAAGGCTTGGGGAAAACTGCAAAGTCAGTAAAACAAAGAGACCCAGACATAGCCCAAGGAAGAGACAGACTAATGCCGATGTCGTAAAGGTTCTATTCTATCATCAAGTCTACCAGCTTCGAAATCTCGACATTGTTTAACTTGTGATAGTCCTTTTTATCCTCAGAGAGGACCAACTTCTCCTTATTAGGGGAAGCCGTCGATCAAGGCCTAGTTGAAACCTCAAGGGATGTCCATTGAAACAAAAAAAAAACTTAACTACTCTTCTAATCGTTGATAGAGGAAGGAAAACCATCAATAAACTTACATCCATGGCGAGGATTGAAGTACCACCACCCTTTCTTATGGGGGTGCTTCTTCAAGAAAAACAATGTCCCGAACAGAAAACTTCTTAGATAAGTCAGAAGCCAACTATAGAGAATGATAAAGATGACAATCACTTGAATGAAATTCAAAGTGATATGAGTCAGAAGGACCCTATGAAAATTGAGAATATTAGAGAAAAAGGGATAGAAAGGTAGTCAAAGATTCACTCAAAGAGTCTCCTCATACATGGCAACTTAGCCCTCCAGAGTCAAAGACATTCATTCCTCCCAACTTGGAACTTCGATCCGAAAGGCTAAAGGGATGGAATATCGAGACTGAAGCCACTAGAGGTCGGCCTCAGTGATAATTGACTTCTCACTTGAAGAGCCAAAGAAGTCCTCGAATCTTCATATCGAACTCTCCGCCCCAGGCAACTCAGGGTCCTAGTGATCGAAAGAGGAGATGCCCATGGTAGGGGCCTAAGGATCTTCCCTGAACCTAGATCGAGAAGAAGGCTATCTGAGGTCCCGGCTACCCTGACTACTCTTGCCCCAACCCTTCCCACCAGAAGATATTACCATAGAATCAAACAAAGTTGAAAGGAGGGGAAGCAAGAGAAAGAAGGACCAACTAGAAGCAAGCCCGAAGAAGGAAAACTAAGGGAAGTAACAACCCTCGACAAGGAAACACCCATCAAAGCTGGAGGAGAAAGCGCAAAGCAACCACAGAACTCTTCTGGAGAGCTAGGCGAGTAGGAGCAAGAAGGGAGTGAATGGGCCAAGAAGATAAACACAGAGGTAGGATAAACCCACTTATACTGCATGCTTACAGCATGGAGTGAACCTCAAATAGTTGGACCCTAGCCACGTGGCATAAATTGAGACCTGCTACTCTTTGACGCACCGACACTCAGATTTAGTTGCTTGGACCAATCAACGTGAACTCCATTAGGCTAATCACCACCCAACAGATGGTGCCTCATGGTTGGTAGGGCTACAACTGCCAAAAGCACTGTTCGGGGACAAAATGATGATACATCTCGAGCCACCCATCCCTCATAAGTACTTCACAATTCGCAACATGCTGAATCTTTCAAAATGATCGAGATGTGATTCACAGGGTGACTCATCCCATCAAAATCGGATCTCAAGGAATAATGTGTTGACACACACAAGGACCAAGAGACCTAGATTCGCTAACTTGGACATGTCCCGAGGACTGTCTCCGAGAAGTGCTACTTCCTCCACCCAAGCCAAACACTTTAGGCTTAGAAGTGGAGGGCAAGTGTTATGGAGCTAAACCACTTGGGCCATGATCCTTGGGCCTCATCCTCCAATGCGTGCTTTGGTCACCCATGTAACCAATGATGCTGCACCATCTAATGATCATGATGACGTCGGTCAGATAACCATGCTGCGAGCAAGGACGAAGTAATCCTCATTGGTTTCCATCCGACCCTACACTCGAATATTGACCAACCTCCATGTCGAAACCTCACTAATGATAGGATAAATTGTTATCATTGGATGGTTTCATGCATGTAATTTTAAAAATTTTGATTGCATAGCGAAAATAAAATATATATTAAAATTATTTTAATCTAAATCATGGATAAGATCAAATCTACTAAACCACATATTAAGGATCTATCATATGAACATGAAACATTCATCTAAAATCTGATTTTAAAAAATAAAAAGAAATAGGAGATCCAATCTTCATACCTCATCATGGGTGGATGATCACTACAGTTGATGATCGTAGATATCTTATGGGTTCCTTGAAACCGCATAAGGATCTAGCCTCAATAGATATCCACATGAAGCCTTCAAATCCAATCAGACGACTGTGACTTCATCGAGGTGCTAGCTTCTTTGCAGAAGTCACTTCCTGATAGTTGAAGAAACTCTTCTCCATCATTTCTCTTAAATCCTCTTAGAGAAGAAGAAGAGGAAGAGGAAGAAGAAGGAAGAGAACCCTTTCTCTCCTTTTTCTTCCTAAGACCCATGCCAAAGCAGAACACTTGCCCCATATGATCTCACGCCCAAAAATATTAGTGTGTAACTCATCCCATGCCCTCTTCTTTTATTTTTGCATCCAAAAGGATAAGGACCCATTTTAGATAAGAGCTTGGGGGTGTCCAACTCTTAGTTGCCTCCTCCTCTTAGGGTGTGAGATATGTCATGCAAAAAACAAGAGGGGGCGCCAAAACCATGGTGTGAAAGTATGGTGGCATGATCTTTTCTCATAGAATGCTAGGAAGAGAGAGTTCCAATCAAATCGTGATCTCTCTTGGTACTTTAATCAATTCCTAACCAATTAGGAATTGGTTGCACCCAATGAGAGGAAAAATTCTAGTCTAACTAGGAACCCAATCTCTCTTAATTAGATTCTAATCTAATTAGAAATTAAATCACATCCAAATCTAATCAAACAAGAAATTGATCTTTCTTATAATTAGGTTATCTCATAATCTAATTAGGCTAGATCTAAGCAAATCCAAACCAAACTAAATTGAATCTAATTTAATTAGACTTGATTCTAGCCCTATTACTTAATCAAAATAGCAATCCAATGGCTAATTTATCCTCTTACAACTCACTAAATCTTAGTAAGTTTGACAATTGCAATAGTTGCATTAGATTAATAATCAAACATATTGATAATTAGATCTCTTTGCAATTCATAATCATAGTTCAACCATCAGATTGGATAAAGACCTCTATTGTGTATGACCCCATAGGTTCTATTTTATTCGGTAGTGAAATATACTATGATTTCTATCATAATATCATTGTGTTCGGGATAAAATGGTCCCCACTGAAGTTTTCGTCCAAAGTTCTTGGTCCCCGACCTCCTCCCTGTTGGGATTCGTCGATCTCCTCCGTGACTAGTTTTTGCTGCAAAACCTCTCGAAAATGCATAGAAGTTCGGTGATATGATCTTAAACAATAAAGAAGAATTACTATTATTCTGACCTTATCCTCTGGCTAAAAGTGAATAATAGGATTAGGGCCTAGCCGTGCTCCTTTCGGACAAACTTCTTTCGGACGAACTCCTTCCAAATGAACTTTTCAGCCATGCTCCTTCTGGACGAACTTCTTCCAGACAAACTCCCCCAGCCATGCTCCTTCTGGACATATTTCTTCTAGACGAACTCCTTCCAGATGAACTCCCCCAGCCATGCTTCTTTCGGACAAACTCCTTTTGGATGAACTCCTTCTAGACGAACTCTACCAATCACACTCCTTCGGTCAGACCTCCTCCAGTCGAACCTTCTTCGGACGACCTCCTTC
This sequence comes from Cocos nucifera, assembly GCA_006176705.1. NCBI lineage: Eukaryota > Viridiplantae > Streptophyta > Magnoliopsida > Arecales > Arecaceae > Cocos > Cocos nucifera. The sequence goes on from QRFJ01000074.1 coordinate 660,776, forward strand.
AGTCGAACCTCCTCCGGATGACCTCCTCCAATCGAGCCCCTTATGGGCGAACTTTCTATGGTCGACCTCCTTCCAATCGATCTCCTGTAGTTGACCTTCTTCCGACCGACCTCCTTCCAATCACCCAAAGGGACCTCATCGTCTAGATGAACTCGACTATCCACTCAATGTGAACCAACATACATGCAGACGATCCCAAAAGAGCCCAAACTCCTTTGGAGCTGTTACGACTTGAAGTTCTTCGCCGTCAGTGCCTACCCCACCCAAACTTCAACTATTAATCTCCAATGCACTGGCACATCATGACAACAGATACCACTCTCAACTATCAAATCGCGACAACGAATACCATCCCCCATTACAAACTCCACGTGGCCTGAGCAGCCCACTATCAGATAATTACGACTATCGCTATCAGTTTATTATAGGCTCCATCTATAAAAGGAACCCTCCAGATACATTTCTTCTAAGCTTTCTTCTTCTTCTCGTTAATCTGCTTCTTTATTTTTTTGAGTACTCCATTTCAGTTGGTCGAAAAATTAACTTGAGTGTCGGAGGATCCCATTGGAGCCATCCATCTTCAGTTTGAACTTTATTTTGCAGATCCCATCGATGGCCTCACCTTCCTCACTCCAGCCATCTCTAACATCCTTATGAATTTTTGCACCAACAGGATTGGTGCTAGAAGAAGGATCTCTAAACCCTTATTCTAAAAGGAGTGCCTAGTCAATCTTGCCTTCCTTTCTCTCTTAATTTCTTGAATCCACTTTTGTTTGATCTCTTCTTGCTCTAGAGAATGCCCCCAAAAAAGACGACCATCCGGTAGTTTATCATTTCTTTCACTAGATCTAAGCCAGATCCATCCATTCTGGCTCCATCATCCACTTTCCAACCTCTTCCATCGGTGGCCATGGTTGATCTAGAGCAGTTCAACCTGCTAATGCAGTAGATTTGGGGCCTCATCGAGATAGTGCAGATCATACAGCAACCATCGATGGTGGCCCGACTAGAAAATGCCCAACCAGAGCTTTAGGAGCCAGCATTGAGAAGGGTAACCTGGGTTAGCAGATCCATCATCTCTAAGAAGGAAAAGTAGAGAGCAAGAAGCCTCTATTTCGATCATAATTCTTCTTTGGAGGAAACTTTCTCCATCTATAGTCGATGACCTTCAGAGATCTATGATCGAGATGATACTCTCGATTAAAAGCTTCAAGACATGAACTGACGGATTGAGGAGCTCCATCATACCGCTTCGGCTCACCATGATGATATTTGCACCGACCTTTCTTTCTCTATCAAAATCATGTAAGAACCTATCCCGTCGAACTTCAAGCTCCCCCAATTCGAGACCTATGATGGAACTTCTGATCTGATCAACCACCTAAAGGCCTTTCGAACGATGATGCTACTTCATGGCGCGTTGAACGCCATCCTGTGCTGTGCTTTTCCATCTACCTTGAAGGAAGCAACAAGAAAGTGGTACTCCAGTCTTAAGTCAGGCATGATCTTTTTTTTATCAAATGAGCCATCAGTTTGTGGCTCATTTTATAAGTAGCCAACATCAAAGACAAGATTCAAATTTTCTCATCAACATAAAGTAGAAGGAGAGGAAGTCAATTCGAGCTTACGTTAGCCATTTTAATGCTATTGCATTGAAGGTCTGAAACCTGGACAAATCTATAGCTATGGCCACACTAAAGGACAACCTTCAAAATAATGATCTTCTATCTTTTTTGAAGAAAAAGTATCCCAAAAATTTTATTGATATGTTGTCCTGGGCTGAGGTTATGCTCGGACAGAAGAAGCCTTCAAGTTGAAAGACGACGAGGCCACAAGATCCATACTTGAAAGAAAGCCGAGTGGAGCTCGGTCGTGCTCTCGAGCTCCTCCCTCCATGCACAGATGAGCCCAAACTCCTCAAGCTCATCGATAGGAAAGCCCATATCAGAGGACCCGATGAAACTCTCCTTTCAGAAGATTCAACAACTATGCTCCCTTAAACATCTCAAAGATGCAGGTGTTATTAGAGATACGGGAGCAGCTGGCTGAGCCCTAAAAGATGCAGACTTATCCGACCAAGTGCAACCCCAACAAGTACTGCCTTGACCATCGTGATCATGATCACGATAATAAAGAATGCATCCAGCTTTAAGATGAGATTGAAGCATTAATTAGGAAAGGTCGGCTAGATCGATTCATCAGGCACCGATCGGAGAGGAGAGAAAATTGTTCGAGAGCCCCATCACAACCTAAACCACCTTGACGGGATGAGCCCCAAGAAGATCAGCCCCCTCTTGGAGTCATCAATACCATCGCTGGGGGATATCGACGTGGGGAAGCTAGCGAATCAACAGAGTTGGCGAAGAGGCAACGGACTAAGGAGTCCATCACCTTCACTGAAGAAGATGCCTAGGGAGTTCAGCTTTTGCATAATGATGTGGTTGTAGTTACTTTAAATATTGCTGATTTTGATGTACGCTATATTTTAATTGATAATGAAAGCTTTGCTGATATCTTATTTTATGATGCTTTTTCCAAAATGTCTATATCTAATGATAGGATGGGTCCAATGAATTTTTTGTTGGTAGAATTCATAGGTGACGCAGTGTCAGTGGAAGGGATAATAATATTGCCTGTGGTAGCCGATCGATATGCCAACCAATCTATGGCACAAGTTGATTTTTTGGTAGTTAAAGCTTCTTCTGCCTACAATACAATCCTCAACCGATCTAGTTTGAATGCACTTCGAGTTGTAGTTTCTACTTACTATCTAAAGATGAAGTTTCCAACCAAGCATGGAGTTGAAGAGATTAGAGAAGATCAGGCACTAGCTCGGCACTGTTATAGTATAGCCTTGCAAGAGGGAAGATAAGCAGACCATTGTCCGATGGACGGACTTGACACTCGTAATGATCTATCTGAAGAAAGAGAAGAATCCATCGATGATCTTAAGGAGATCCCTCTAAATGATGGAAATAAAGAACACACCATAAAGATCAACTTGAGCCTAAAAGGAGAGGTTAGAAAGCAACTTATCACCTTCCTATAGAGGAATCCCGATGTCTTCGCTTGGGTGCCCACAGACATGCTTGGAATCGATGCAGAAGTCATGCTTAGGCGTAGATCTTAAGCGACGACCAATGAAGCAGAAGAAATATAATTTTGCACCAAAAAGATAGAAGGTAATAATGAACGAGGTTGACAAACTTCTAAAGGCATGATTCATCCAAGAAGTGCTTTATCTAGACTGGATTGCAAATGTTGTCCTGATCAAAAAGGCTAATGGCAAGTGGAGGATGTACATAGACTTCACAGATTTTAACATAGCCTGCTCGAAAGATAGCTATCCTTTACTCAGGATCGACCAGCTGGTAGATATGACTTTGGGCCATGAGCTCCTTACTTTCATGGATGCCTTCTCCGATTATAATCAAATCCAAATGACATCAGAAGATGAGAAGAAGACTGCTTTTATTACTGACCGTGATCTTTATTGCTACAGGATCATATCGTTTGGGCTTAAAAATGTAGGTACAACATACCAATGCCTAATGAATAAAATTTTTAAGGAATAGATCGATCATAACATGAAGGTCTATGTGGATGATATGTTGGTCAAGAGCCTATCTTCGCCAAATCACATCGTCGACCTTGAGGAGACCTTCAGTACCCTCCAAAAGTATAAGATGAAGCTGAACCTATGAAATGCACTTTTGGAGTAACCTCAGAGAAGTTCTTAGGGTTCATGATGTCAAGTCGCAGCATCGAGGCCAACCCAGAGAAGATCAGAGCCATCCAAAAAATGATTGCTCCAAAAATAATAAAGAAAGTCCAATGCCTCATAGGCAAGATGGTAGCTCTGAATCACTTCATATCGAGGTCGGCGGAATGCTGCATGCCCTTCTTCTAAGTACTCAAGCAGCTGAAAAACTTTAGCTCGACTCTCGATTGCCAGCAGGCTCTTGAAGAATTAAAAAGCTATCTCAGCTCACCCCTACTGCTCGCCAAACCTGAACTTAGGGAAGAACTATTCCTATATCTCGCCATATCTCCTATAGCTATTGGAGCCGTACTGATCAGAGAAGAAGCAAAAATTCAAAAGCCAATCTACTACATAAGTAGAGTTTTAAGGGATGCGGAGATAAGATATACCAAATTAAAAAAACTAATTTATGCCTTGTTGGTTACAGCCAGGAAGCTTTGACCTTACTTCCAGGGGCACACTGTCACTCTCCTCACTAACCAATCCATTAAGGTGGTTCTTCATCGATCCCATATCTCTAGCAAGATAACAAAGTAAGCGATTGAGTTGACTGAATTTGACATCCATTTTCAACCTCGACCATCCATCAAAGCTCAAATACTGATCAATTTCATAATAGAGTGCACTATTCTAGAGGAGACTGAACCAGAGCATCAGGAAGCCTTTATCCTTGGCACCCCCAAAGAGAAGGTTAATCTTCCTAAAAACTTTTGAGCACTTTATGTGGATGGTTCATCCAATGCTTTTGGGGCAAGTGCAGGCTTGATTCTCATCAATCTAGAAGAAATTATGGCAGAGTACGCGTTGCACTTTAACTTTCCCTTCACTAACAATGGGGCAGAGTATGAAGCCCTACTTGCAGGACTGAGGATAGCCAAGGAGCTAAAAGTACAGCATTTGAAGGCCTACAATGTCATAGCTGGTGGTGGGACAAGTTAATAACTTTTTTGAAGCCCGAAAAGAAAGTATGAAAAAGTACTTGAAGAAGGTGCGGAGCTTAAGTTTGACTTTCGATAATTTTAACATTCAGCATATCCCCAGGACGAAGAATATTAGAGCCGACCTCCTCTCTAAGATGGTCATCTTGGCCCCAAATGAGCTACCAAAAGAAGTTCTTTTTGAGGTCCTACAATGCCTTAGCTCGAAAGAGTCCCAGGCGATAATGCAAATTGATCATGAGCTAGCTGGATCGATCCATTGAAAGCATATCTTAGGGAAGAAACTCTTTCTAGAGACCACAAAGAAGCTTGGAAGTTACGAAATCAAGCTTTCCACTATATTTTGTATGAAAATAGGTTATATAAGAGGTCATACTCATTGCCACTCCTCAAATATCTCCGATCTTCAAAAGCTAGCTATGCCTTAAGGAAAGTTCATGAGGAGATTTATGGAAATCATCTGGGAGATCCCTATCATAGAAGTTGCTTTGATAGGGATACTATTGGCCAACAATGCATCAAGATGCGGTGAATTATGTGAGAAAGTATGATAGATGTAAAAGAAATGCAAATATCCAGAGACAGCCATTAAGTATCCCCTGGCCGTTCGTGTAGTGGGGGATGGACATACTCGAACCTTTTTTCATGGCATCTAGGTAGGGAAAGTTTCTATTAGTGGTAGTAGATTACTTCATTAAGTGGGTCAAGATCGAATCTCTGGTAAAAATCACTGAAGTTAAAGTATAGAACTTTATCTGAAAATCGATTATTTATAGGTTTGGTCTGCCTCGGATGTTGATCATGGATAATGAGTGCCAGTTTATAGGAGCGAAGTTTGCTAAGTTCTGCAAAGGTTTGAATATATCTCATTACTTCACATCAGTGGCTCATTCACCAGCGAATGGTGAGGCAAAAGTGACTAATAGAACCTTGCTTCAAGGGATAAAAGCTAGGCTTGAAAGAGCAAAGAAAATCTAGGTGGATGAACTTTATCATGTGCTCTGGGCTTACCGAACTACTCAAAAATTATCCACTAAAGAAACACCCTTTGCGTTGGCTTTTGGGATGGAGGCAGTTATTCCGATCGAACTTGAACTCTCCTTAGCACGAGTAGAGGCCTTTAATGAACAAAGCAATTTACAGGACCTCAAGGCTAACCTTGATCTACTGAAAGAAAAGAGGAAGAAGGCTGAGATCCGAATGACAGCTTACAGGCAAAGGATAGCCCGTTACTACAATTCGAGGGTTAGAAGCAAAACCTTTAGAATAGGGGATCTTATACTTCGACGAGCGGACATTTTGTAGCCTCAAAATTAGAAAAAGCTCATCCCAAACTAGGAAGGTCCTTATGAGATGGTGAAAATCGTTCGACCAAAACATATTATCTAAAGAATCTTGAAGGATCTATGCTCCCACGATCTTGAAATTAAAAAAATCTATGAATGTACTATTAGTAATTCAACTCCAATAAAATCCTTTTATTTTGATATTTTGGTTTTGTAGCATAAAATCATGTGATGATAGGAAATGATCCGATCGAACTTCGTCAATAAATAAAGCAGAAGATCTTTGGTTATTTAAAATAGGAGGAGGGGAGAGGCCCTTTCAACCGTCCTACTGTGTCTCTATACCTTTGTTAGAGATAGGAGAAGAATCTTGTCCTAACAAAGGAAGGCCAACCCCATCAAAAATAAGAGGAGAACCTCATCTGGATAGGGGGACAAAAAGGCCGACCATGTAAGAAATAGGAGGAGGATCTTGTCCTGATACGGATAATGAAGACATCCGATTATTTAAGATAGGAGGAGAAAAGAGGCCCTTTCAATAGTTTTATTGTGCCCCTATACCTCTTTTAGGCACAAAAGGAGGACCTCGTCCTAACAAAGAAAGGCCAATTTCGTCAGAAATAGAAGGAGAATCTCGTCCTGATAGAGGGACAAAAAAATTGACAGTGTTAGGAACAGGAGGAGGACCTCATCCTAACATGGGTAATGAAGACCTTTGGTTATTTAAGATAGAAGGAGAAGAGAGACCCTTTCAACGGTCCTGTTGTGCTCCTATATCTTTGTTAGGAATAGGAGGAGAATCTCATCCTAACAAAGAAAGGCCAACCCCATCAAAAATAGGAGAAGAACCTCATCCTGGCAGGAGGATAAAAAGATCGATCGTATCAGGAACAGGAGGAGGACCTCATCCTGATATGGATGATGAAGATCTTCGATTATTTAAGATAAGAGAAGAAAAGAAGCCCTTTCAACGATCCTACTGTGCCCCTATACCTTTGTTAGAGATAGAAGAAGGACCTCATCCTAACAAAGGAAGGCTAACTCTATCAGGAATAGGAGAAAAATCTTGTCTTGATAGGAGGACAAAAAGACCGACCATGTCAGGAATAGAAGGAGGATCTCATCCTGACATGGATAATGAAGATCTCTAGTTATTTAAGATAGAAGGAGGGGAGAGGCTCTTTCAATGATCTTATTGTGTCCCTATATCTTTGTTAGGGATAGGAGGAGGATCTCGCCTTAACAAAGAAAGGCCAATCTCGTCAGAAATAGGAGGAGAACCTCATCTTGATAGGAGAACAAAAAGGCCAACCATGTTAGAAATAGGAGGAGGATCTCATCCTGATATGGATGATAAAGACCTCCGATTATTTAAGATAGGAGGTGGAGAGAGGTCCTTTCAATGGTCCTATTGTGTCCCAATACCTTTGTTAGGAACAGAAGAAGAACCTCGTCCTAACAAAGAAAAGCTAACCCCATCAGAAGTAGGAAGAAAATCTCATCCTGACAGGAAGATGAGGAGGCCAATCATGTCAGGAATAAGAGAAGAACATCATCCTAACATGGATAGTAAAGACCCTCAATTATGTGAAATAAGAGAAAAAATGAAGAAAACGAAAAGATGACGAGCATTGAACCCAAGCAGAATAAGAGGACGATTGAAGAAAGAATAGCTTCATTAAAGATAAAGTTAATTATAAAATAAGGGTCTGCAAGACTAATTATAAAAAAAAGAAAAAAAAATCGAAGTTCTAAAAAGGATCAGATTCTTCGGACTTCGGATTGCTAGCCATCATCAAGGATTCCTTTAGGCTGACGATCTCCTTCTCGAGCTCTTTTCTTCTTATCAAATTATCATGGAACATCCTATCAGCCCTTCGGTAGCTCTCTTCTGACATCTGCAGTCTCTTCCTTCGAACTTCTGATTCAGCCTCAGCATCCTTGATGGCCTGTTGCTCACAAATCAACTGAAGGTTCAATCACTGGACTATGGCCTTCTCCACCCTGGCTGACTTCGAGAGTTCGCCCATGACCCTCTTCAAAGAGGCAATCTCCTTCGACTTCCTACTAGTGCCGAACTGATAACTATCAATGAGCTGCTATTGAAGCTGAGCCACCTTACTGTTAGCGGCATGGAGCTTCTATTCTAGTGAGGATATCCTCCTGCACCAGCCCAATCGGTAGGTTTCATAGGCAAACTCAGTGTCATGCAGTTGCTTCTAAAGGATAGAAAACTTCTACGATCAGTCCCATTCATACTGAGCCTTGTCAGAAGACTACAATGAACTCTCCTCCAACAGGCAAATTTTCTCTTTCGTCGCCTTGAGCTCAGTTTTGAGGGAGCCGACCTTTGTAGTTAACATCCAGGATTTGTCATTGGCACTTTTTCTAACTTCGGCCAACTCCTTGTCAAAGTTATCCTTCCTAATGTTGAAGCTCATGGAGTCTTTCATGTACAACTTGCGAAGGTGAGTAACTTCAATCGTCGCCTCTAAAGTATTTTTTCTAAACCTTTCGAGCTCGTCTTCCACCTTCTTCAACTTCTTCTTTAGATGATGGATTTTTCTCTTCAAATCCTTCACTATAGGTCTTAGAGGGATATCTTTGAAAGGTGGTTTGGCGCTGGTCGGGGATGATTGACCTTGACTTTGGTCACTAAAGAGATTCTGAATAACATTTACCATAGCACAAGTATAAGAAGAAGAAAACTCATTTTCATTTCTCAAAATATTTGAATATACATCAAAAAGAAAAAATATAATTATTCAAAACTTTAGACCTCAGGAGGAACAACGATGGACGAGGTCGGAGCATTTTTTGCCATCTTCAGCTTCGGTGCAAGTTTGGGCATGTCGGCATTGGGTTCGAAAGGCTCGGGGATGACTTCAGCGGGTGAGGGATTGGCTGCAGTAGTGGACGACCCTACCTCTTCATCAAGAACCTTCCCTATTAGAAGTCGAGATCGAGTTCGAAAAATTTGGCAGCCACTCGATCCTCATAAAGTTCATATCCCTTTTAAAAGGCTTCCTAGCCGAAGGCAACATTCAGGTCTCTCATTTCAAAAGAGAGCTTGAACTCTTTCACAGCCTGGATCTTTACCTCCAAGATCTGCTTCAAGGCTTGATCCTTCAACTCACCGACCTTAGCCATGGCCTTCTTCCTCCTCTCCTCCTCCAGATCCAGAGCGACCTGCAGCTCCGCCAAGGTGAGCTCCTCTTTTCTAAGCTTCTCCTGTAGACCCTCGACTTCGACTGCCTTCTCCTTTGAGAGACAGTCAGCCTTGGTAGCCTTCTTTCAAAGGTGATCAACTTTGGCTTGGAGGTCTTCCTGAGCCTTTAGTGCCTCTGACCTCAACTAGTTCACCATTTTGATGTGTGCGAGTATTTGATGACTCGACTGTAGTAAAGGGACTATGTTATGCATGCAAAAAAAAAAAAAAATAATCGATAGGACGACTACCTTGAGGAAGGTCCTAAGGAAATCCCAGATAAGCTGCATGTGGTCGAGGTCGGCCATCTGATCTACCACCTCAGGCAGGGCAAATTTATTAGTTAGATCCCAGACAAGGTTCGGATCGCTGAAGGGATCTTCTCTTGGACTGTTGCCATCATCATTGGACCTACCAGGGTGCATCCAGTGATGCACCTTCATGATGACCCTTTTACCCTTCTTCCTCTCTCCCTCTTCCCTTCTAGCAGGAGGCTGCAGAGCAGGGTCCTCGACTAGAGGACTTGTGAATGATGGAGGCACGGAGCCCTCGATGATGGTGCTGACCCTAGCTATGGGGACACCTCGGTAATGGCAGCAATCTCGGTGGCAATGGCAATAGTGGCAGGTGCAATGGAGCTAGGGGGATTCACCCTAGCTTTCTTGGTGGCAGGCTCTTCAGATGCAGTACCTTTCCTCTTGCAAGCCTGGAGCCCTTTTGAAAGCATTTCAGAAGCCTTAGCATCCAACTCTGCCATAAAGGAAAAAGCACAGTTAGAAAAGAGAGAAGAAAAAGAGAAAAAAAAGGATAGCCCACCGACTTCAACCGCATACCTACTAGATTTAGAGGACTAAGCCGAGGTTGAATAAAGTTTGTTCTTTTATTAGCTCAAATATTAGGGGAGTTCGGTAACCCTTAATTATGGTTATCGATTCTTGGTCTGCTTTCTCTAACCCAAGGGCTCGGCAAACAGAATCTCTCAGGTATCCCTAGGATGGGAGTCCTAGATGCAAAGTCGGATAGGAAACAAAGATAAATTTTTCTTTCCAATTATGGATGGAGGAGGGGGCACCTTTAAGCAACCCCTTCTTACCAAACTGAGGTGAAACATACCATCAGTCCATGGCAGTTGGGTGATACTTGAAGGTAAAGAAGGTTCGAAAAAGAGAAGTAATGGACTAGACCCTAGCAGATATGCAGAGGGCCAGGAACCCTATAATAAACCTAAAGGAGTTCGAAACTACCGTAACCAAAGAGATGTTTAAAAAATAAGAAAGGACTATGATAAAGTCAGAAAGGAGAAGCCTTAATCCAGCATGGAAGGCCTCTAGGTACAAGCAGAACCGACCTAGAGTGGGATCACAAGCCTGACCACTTGAATCAGGAAGTTTCAGCTCGTACTTGGTAGACACCCCATACTGGATCCTAACTAGTGATAGGTCCTCGACGATCAAAGAACAGTGAATAGACTCTGATTTAAAGTTTGGCCGAGATGCTGCCCCGAGTCCAGTTTTCATCCTAAACTTGAAGTTATTGGGATTTGGATCGACCGAACTCCTAGAACCGCTAGACCAGGAAATCTTGGACGACATCTAGATCAAGCTAAATTAGATAAAATCCCTAAAAAAGAATCCAGAAAAAGGGATGGTGGAAGCCCAAAAATGAAGAACAACAATGTTCTCTTAGGCAAACTTGAAGAAACCTAAAAAATGCAAAGAAAACTAAAAGTCAAGAAGATAAGGATGAAAGATTGACCTAGAAAAATATAGGAAGAAGACCGAAAGGATGATAGAGGATCAAGAAAGATGCCAGCGACTAGAAGAATCATAGAAAGAGCAGGGGCGACAAGAATAGGACACTTGAAGATGATGAGAAATGGAGGAAGGAGAAGAAGTAGAAGCCCAAGCGAAAGCAATAAATTGAGGATGAACGGGGAGGAGTTTAAGTAGGAAAGCAGAGCCCCAAGGGAAGTCATGCTACAGAACCTTCCAAAAATGCATAGAAGTTTGGCGATATGATCTTGAATGATGAAGAAGAATTACTATTATTCTGGCCTTATCCTCTAGCTAAAAGTGAACAATAGGATTAGGATCTAGCCACACTCCTTTCGGATGAACTCCTTTCAGATGAACTTTCCTAGTTGCGCTCCTTTTGGATGAACTCCTTTCGATAAATTTCATCTAGATGAACTCCTTCCAGACGAACTCCCCCAGCCATGCTTCTTTCGGACGAACTTCTTTTGGACAAACTTCTTTCTGACGAACTCCTTCCAGACAAACTCCGCCAGCTAGGCTTCTTTCGGACGAACTCCTTCTAGACAAACTCTGCTAGTCACACTCCTTCGATCGGACCTCCTCCAATCGAGCCTCCTCCAGATGACCTCCTTCAGTCGGACCTCCTCCAGATGACCTCCTCCAATCCAGCCTTCTCTAAATGATCTCCTCTAGTCGAACCTCCTCTGAACGACCTTCTCTAATCGAGCTTCTTGCAGACAAACTTCCTATGGTCGAGCTCCTTTCGGTCAATCTCTTGTAGTCGACCTTCTTCTAGCCGACCTCCTTCTAGTCGCTCGGAGGGACTTTGTTGTCCACATGAACTTGACTACCCATTTAATGCGAACCAACATACAGGCAGACGATCCCAAAAGAGCCCGAACTCCTCTGGAGTTGTTGTGACTTGAAGCTCTTTGCCATTAGTTTCTACCTCATCCAAACTTTGACTATTAATCCCCAATGCACTGGCATGTCTTGACAATAGACACCACTCTCGGTTGGCAAGTCGCAACAACGACCACCACCCCCCATAACAAACTCCACATGGCTTGAGTAACCCACACCAGATGGTTATGACCATCGCTATTAGTTTGTTACATGCTCCGTCTATAAAAGGGATCCTTCAGATACATTCTTCCTAAGCTCTCTTCTCCTTTTCGTTACTCTACTTCTTTATTTTTCTGAGCACTCCATTCTAGTTAGCCAAAAAATTAACTTAAGCATTGGAGGATCCTGTCGGAGCCACCCACCTTCGATTTGGGCTTTGTTTTGTAGATCCAGTCGGCGGCCTTAGCTTCCTCACTCCAGCCATCTCCGATGTCCTCACGAATTTCTGCACCAACACATTGAAACTTCTTGTAATAGGTTGGAACGATTCCAACTCTGCCTATCAGGGGTCATCAATCATCAAGACGATGCTCGATGAGTCTCGTAATCCACAGTGACACCTGTAGTATATAGTGGCAACCTAATAGAATGAAATTATTGGACCTCTAGATGCAATTATTATGTGATTCAGTCCTTCTAATTAAATGGAGGTCATAAAGAATTCATCAAACCCCAATGTCAGTCTCATGGAAGAGTGGCTCGACTTGAGTTCATTTGTGAATTTTTGTAGAAACTCTTTTCCAATATTCATACTTACTTAGGTCAAAGACTTTCTGAACTCAGTCTGGCGAATCACATAGGACTTCTCTTTTTTTACCAAGATTGATAGATTTCAACTAAGTGTGTTCTACTCCTAATAGTAAATCTGAATCTACTGTACCTACATATACCATAAGGATCCAAATAGCTAGAAGATAAAGTATATGTACAATCAAATTATAGTAGCCACACTATGAATAGTCAAGATACCACTGATCAAAGAACCACTTAGATCACTACAGCATCAAGTAAGTAGATATTCAAGCTGCTTCTGATGTTGGTCATACTTAGTGCAAGTTATTCTTTAACAACTGAAGAAAAAGTTGGATAGTTCCATGCATGTAATTTAAAAATTAGCGGAATAGGTTAGATTAAACTATTTAATTTAGATTATATGCAAGAGATCAAAACTAAACTATCTTGTTTAGGATCTTTAACATAATTTATGATGCACATAGATCTGAAAAACAAAGTCTTGCATCGATCCCATCAATGCCCTAGATCAAGTCTAACCATTAGAACTAATCTAGTTCTAATCTAATGAGTTCAAAACTCATTACCTTTGCATAGATTGATGAACACTACTATTGATCTCAAAGATCTAAACCTCTTGAGGGTTGCTCATAGCCGCACAAGGTGTTCGGCCTCTACAAATCATCCACTTGAAGCTCCAATCTCATCCACCTTCTTGGGAGTGCTAGCTCGAGCAAAAGACTGTCGTATGATTGATTCTTCTTCATGTTCAGAACCTCTGAACACCTTCAAATCTAAAGAAGAACTTCAAGAAGGATTTGATGGTAGAAGAAGAGGGAAGAGAACTATCTTCTCTCAAAGATTTTTCTCATATAAAAATTTAGATCAAATCTAGGTCGCTTTTGAAGGAATCTCTATTCCTAGGCCGTAGGATCGATCTGATCTAATTTGAAGTAAAATTTTTAAACATTATTTTCTAAGATCCTATCAAATTTGATTAGATTGATCTGATTATAAAAATAAAAATTAAAATAAAATCAGTAACATCTCATTTTACCAGATCGAGTAAATCGTTTACCCACAGCGATGATCTGACGAAGCTTCAAGGCTCTGATGCTAGCTGCGCATGTGCCCGGTCTCTACCAGAGTCTACTTAGGTTAGATCTGAAGGTCTCCTCCTTCTAGATTTGATGTCAAAAACTTAGATCTGAATTCTTTCTGTGGTGCCTTAGATTTGATCTTCAGCAGTATTGTGTCCATCTCATGAACATGATCATCTTGACTTGTTCTTCGCAGCAGCTGGATCTCAATCTTTCCTTACTATTTTGCCCAACACCTTAGGCATGGAGAAGAGGGAGAGGATCAAAAAGGGAGGGCATGGAGATGGAGAGAGGAGTAGGGCTTCATCATGCATTAATTACAATGCAAAACCTAGGGTGCAACACATCTATTTATAGACTAGGTGATCCTGGAGTCCTCTAGCTTTACGCAACTAGTTTGCTTAAAGTAGGAGTCCCAAAGCCTCTCCATGCCAACACCAGATTTATTTTGATTTTTGTCGCATAAAAACCTAGAAAAATGGCATCAAAATCAAATAAGGAAGAGAGGTTTGGTACAAACAATTATCTTCAAGAGTTTTGGTCTCATCAAAACTCTATTCCCGTTATCCAATAAGGGTGCAAGCCATAAGGGGGTGTGCACCCTCATTTTATTCATGAAAACCATCTAGGGGCATGTGCCCTCAGATAATCTCTAGGGTGCGTGCACCTCCTCCCTTAATTCCTATAAATACTGGGTCAAAATGGTATTATCCTAATTTCATCTCATGATTTTAGGATAAGTTATGATCTCATTAGGACAAGCCCTATTTTAACTAGGATAAGCCTTGATCTGATTAGGACAAGGTCCAGTCAAACCAGGACAAATCCATATAGGGTTCTCGAATGAGCCAAACCTAATCTGACTTAGTCAAGATGAACCAAAAAGTTGATAGAAGGAGATGTCAGGTACAATAATGTGCTAGCATGATTTTTTTGAACCTAATTAGGTCTAATCTAAATCAATTGAACTGGGTTAGCCTAATTGATGACATCCAGACCCAAATCCTTATTTGTATGACCCAATTAGATTTAGTTCTATATGGTAATGGGACATATCATGATCTTCATCATCAACATCATCAAAATATCTTTCGATGGAGCAGAACTCTTTTGATTCATCCAATTAGAATTATCGATCATCAAGATAATACTAATTGATCCCAAAATCCACTAGTGACACCTAGCAATATATGGTGGTAATCCATCAAAATCGAATACGAACCTCTTGGTGCAGCTACTTATGTGATTGAGTTCCTCTATCATGAGCCCGGATAGGATCAAGGTCAAGGTAAATTTGTCAGACCTAATACCTGTCATATGAATGAATCATTCGATTCGAGTCCAATATAAAATCCTAATAAAAATTTTTTCTATTAATTCACACTGCCATGACCATGGGCTTAAGGACTTAATGTAATGATCATCATAGGACTA
Source organism: Cocos nucifera (assembly GCA_006176705.1). NCBI lineage: Eukaryota > Viridiplantae > Streptophyta > Magnoliopsida > Arecales > Arecaceae > Cocos > Cocos nucifera. The sequence goes on from QRFJ01000074.1 coordinate 675,897, forward strand.
CTCTTCCTCTACTAAGGTTGATAGATTTTCTATTGGTTCGATCTAATTTCTATAATGAACATGCTATAGCCAACATACATCTCAGAATTTTGAATGGCTAGGAGACCGAGTTATGATGTTAGTCAAACTATAACACACTTAAGATGAACTATCGATGTATCTCAAATAAAAAAACTAGACACACAACTACAGCATTAAGCTAGTCATCGATGAGAAGGTAGACTTTCTTATGATTGCTCAAGATGGTCACGCTCAGTGCCCTTGTTCTCAATAAGTACCTGTACTCTCACTCCAATATTTTCACATCATAGATTCAAGACTCATCTATCCTAAGAAAGTGATTGTACATTAATTTTTCAGATCGATCACCATCCTCATGATGATCCTACGATCGGAAGCAGTTTATGAATTAATTATGATAATACATGTCTTAAATTCTTAACTCTTGAGAATATGTGTTATCATGCTCATTAACTCAATTGATATATCATAAATACTTTAAATACATAATGTGATAGAAAAATATTTTTTTATTAATTTTAAGTCAAAATTATAAAAATGCTCCTAGAAAGTATTTTACAAGTATCGATCAATCTGGCTTCTAGGGCACATATCTAACAAACTCCCACTTGACCTAAAGCTAATTAGCTATAAATCTAAGTTCCATCTTCTTAAGATAGGCTTCGATCTTCTACTAGCTTAACGACTTCATCAGTGGGTCAACCGTATTATCTATGATATCGACTCTCTTGACCTCAACGTATCCCTTCTCGTGGTAATTATGGATGAGATGATATCACCACTCGATGTGCTAAGATTTTTGATGAGACCTCAGCTCCTTAGCTAGGACTATAGTGCCATTGTTGTCGCAGTATAGAGGGATGATAGCTGATGGCATCACTTTGAGCTGTACGATGAACTTCTTGAGCCAAAATGCCTGCTTCGTAGCTTTCGAGGCAGCGATATATTCTCCTTCCATGGTGGAGTCTACTATCATGATCTACTTGAAACTCTTCTAGCTTACAGCACTTCCATTACACAAAAACAAACTATCAGATATCAACTTTTGATCATCTATATCAGATATAAAGTTTGAGTCTATATACCTCTAGACCTGAAATTCTTTATTACCAAAGATCAGAAATATATCCTTAGTCCTTCTCAAGTATTTAGGATACATTTTACTAAAGTCCAGTGCTTTTCACTTAGATTTGACTAATACCTGCTTGTGACACTCATAGCATGGGCGATATTAGGTTGTGTACATAGCATGGCATATATGAGGCTCCCAATTGTCGAAGTATAAGGGATCTTGCTCATGCGTTCAATCTCTTCAGGTGTGTTGGGGCATATCCTTTTAAAGAGATAAATACCATGTCTGAAGGACACTAGTCCCCTGTTGGAGTTTTTCATGCTGAACCACTTTAGCATCTTCTCTATGTACATCTTCTGTGAGAGACTCAGCATCCCCTTTAGTCTATCCCTATAGACCTTAATTCTCAAAATGAAAGATATTTCTTCTAGATCTTTCATAGAAAAATCTTTAGATAACCATGCCTTGATCGAGGTCAACATGAGAATGTCATTCCCAGTTAGGAGGATGTCATCCACGTATATTATGAGGAAGATAATAGCGCTCTCACTGATCTTCTTGAACACATAGGATTCCTTCTCATTCTTGATGAAACTAAATGATTTGATTACATCATTGAAATGAGCATTTCAGCCTCGAGATGCTTGCTTGAGTTCATAAGTAGATCTTTGCAGCTTGCAAACATTGTGATCACCATCACTGGATGTGAAACTAAGGGGCTATTCCATATAAATATCTTCCTCAAGATATCAATTTAAAAATATCATTTTCACATCCATCTATCATATTTCATAATCGAAATATACTGCAATGGCAAGCAACGTGTAGATGGATTTAAGCATGGTTACTACCGAGAAGGTATCCTAATAGTTAATGCCTTCGTGCTGACTATACCCTTTCACCACTAGCCTAGCCTTGAATATCTCTATATTTTTATCTGCACCTATCTTTCTCTTGAAGATCCATTTACACTCAATAGGTACTATACCTTTAGGTGGATCTACTAAGATCCAGACTTGATTCAAGCGCATTGAGTTAATTTCTAATTTCATTGTCTTTAGCCATTTCTTGGAGTCAATATCTGATATCGTCCCATCATAGATTTTAGGATCATCTCCATGAACCCCATATTCGATGAGGAATATTTTTTCTACATCCTCTGAAATAGTACCTAAGTACCTCTCAAGAGGATGAAAAATCCTATTTGACCTACAAGATGGATGAGATAGTGTATGGATTGGCTCAGACTGACTGAGTTCCATAGGTATTTTAGCTCGTTGCTCTTCGAAGACTTTCTTCTCGAGCCTAATCTATCTTCCAATGCCACCATCTTGAATAAATTATTTTTTTAAAAAAATAGTGTGTCAACTTGCAATCATAATATGATCTTCAGGAAGATAGAAGTAATATCTTAATGACTCTTTAGGATATCCAATAAATCGAGCTCTAAGAGATCTGACTCTAACTTATCCACCTACTTTCTTTTGACATGGGTCGAATAATCCTAAATTCTAAGATGACTCAAACTTGGCTTCTTACCATGCCATATCTCATATGGTATGGTAGAAATGATTTTAGATGGAATCCGATTCAATAGGTAAATAGCTATTATTAAACTATGTCCTCAAAAAAAATTAGGAAGGTCTGTGAAGCTCATCATGAAATGGACCATATCTAATAGAGTCTGATTTCTTCATTCTAAACTTTCATTGAGTTGAGATATTCTAGGTGGAGTCCATTATGAGACTAGGCCATTATCTTTGAGATAGTCCAAAAATTTTTGACTAAGGTATTCACCTCCTCGATCTGATCGAAGAATCATAATAAGCTTTCTAGTTTGCTTTTCCACTTCATGTTTGAATTTCTTAAATTTTTTAAAGGTTTCAAACTTGTATTGCATCAGGTACACATATCCATACCGAGATAGATCATTGGTAAAGATAATAAAGTAGAAAAAGTTTTCTCTAGCTGGCATATCAAATGGACTGCACATATCTGTATGTACTAGGATAAGTAGGTCTATGGCTCTTTCCTCATATCCTATAAAAGGTAGCTTAGTTATTTTATCTTGAAGGCATGACTCATAAATCGAATATGACTCGGAAGTAATAGATCCATTAGTCCAAATTTCTTCAATTTATTAATCCTATCTTCAGTCATATGACCTAGCCTAAGGTGTCATAGATAACTTTCTTTGATACTATCCCTAGATCATTTTGATCCTATGGCATTCATATTTTGCTTGATATTAAAAATAAAAATATCTACATATAACTGATAGAGATCATTAATTAAGAAATCACTTATAATTTTTTTTTTTAAAAAAAATAGTACAGTGGTCCTTAAAAAAGCTAATTACATAATTTTGTTGTGCTAAATACAAAATAGAAATCAAATTCTTGCTTACAGCAGGTACAAAATAATAGTCCTTAAGAACTAAGATATATCCAGATGATAGTTGAAGAGGGTATGATCTGATGGTCATAGCAGCAACACTTACTCTATTTTTGATATGCAGGATCATCTCACCGTCCCTCAGCCTCCTACTATTCTAAAAATCCTGCATAAAAGTGCATAAATAAGCACTAGAACCAGAGTCATGCATCCAACTGGATGAATAAGAAATCATAAGGTTAGTCTCAATGGTGAGCATACCTACAGAAGGTCCTCCTTCTTGTTCTTCGGGCTGGCTAGGTACGTAGGGTAGTTCCACTTTCAATGTCCATAGAAGTTGCAGTGGGAATACTTTCCTTTCTCTGCAACCTTCTTTTTTAGCTCATCCTTCTTCTTTCTCTCAACTTTTTGCTTCTTCGCAGACTTTTTCTTCTTTCCAAAAGATTTTTTCTTGGTAGAAGTCCACTCTACAGCAAGAACTAAGCTCTTTGAACCCTTCAAAGTCTACTCAACAATAACTAGCATATTTATCAATTCCACTAAGGTGCACTAGAGCTTATTCATATGAAAGTTCATAATGAACTATCTATAAGAATCAGTCAAGGACTGCAAGATCACATCAATTTGTAGTTTCTTGTCCATTAGGATACTGAGCTTCTTAAGCTCTTCTAGATTCTTGATCATCATCAGACAATTATCTTGGACCAACTGCTCATCACACATCTGCACCTTAAAGAGTTTTCTTGAGACTTGGTAGCATATTGCGCGACTCTATTCACCAAACAACTCTTATAGATGAGCCAATATTTGGCATGAAGTCTTAATGTCCTCATGTTGATGAACTCATCAGACATTGAGTCCAACAAGTAGCACCAGACTTTGTTGTCATCATCAGACCATTTATCATGAGATGCTCTCTGATCAGTGATCGGACGGGTTAGGAGAGTGAAAAGTTTCTGATCTAATACATAGGACAGCTTCTCAGAACTCAAAATGATTTTCAAGTTTTGGAGCTAATCCTTGTAATTGGATTTAGTTAGTCTGTGGGTATCTAAGATTTGGGCTAGGGGGTTTGACGTAGATATTTTTTTTTAGAGAGTTAAAGTTTTTAGTTAGATTTATAATTAACTTAACCAATTTATTTAAAAATTTTATTTTTAAATAAATTTAGGCTCTTACTATTTTCTCGAATACCTACACTTTCTTAGTAGAGAAACAAAAATCTCTATGATCAAAGATTTTTAGTGGATGGTGCAGTCCCACCGACTAGCTCACCACCTCACCTAATAGTTATTGGTGATGGGTCAGCTGATGGATGGATAATTCTTATCCAATATTTCTCCAAATATGGTGCATCCTAACTTGATCTCTAATTCATGAAACTCACCATGCCCGAAATATTACTCCACTCCTTAATTATGTCAGACCCATCATTTACATGAACTTGATTTCTGATTGAGATCTTTACCGTATCTAAAATATTGAACATAATCCATCCACCAATCCATAGCATCCAATGCCTAATAGATATAGTTGCATCTTTTTGGTATAATTGAACTACTATATCTTGCTAAGAATAATCAACCCCAAGAAGGACCCACATAACTATAATGGTGGAAGACCTATGACTCAATATTTTTTTAGGAAGATATCAATTTAGATCTCTTAGACTTGACTAGTTATAACAATTATAACTAACCTAGTGGCATGGGTTAGCTCAAATTACTAGCCACCTCAAACCAGAACTAGGTCGATCTAATCGGTCGGATAAGTAAGATCGATGGGAGGGATATGCTGTTAACTCGCCATGAAAGCATTTAGATCGAGCAGCTTTCAATTAAAGACCATCGGTCGTATCTACCAAACTTACCATACACACCAACTTGTCTGACTAGAACTGATTGGGTTAGCCTACTATTGGTGCAAAAATTCATGAGGACGCCAGAGGTAATCGGAGTTGAGAAGATGAGGTTGTCGATGGAACCTACAAAATAAAATCCAAACTAGAGGTGGATGGCTTCGGTAGGACCCTCCAATGCTCAAGTTAATTCTCTGGCCAATTAGAATGGAGTGCTCAAAAAATAAAGAAGCAGAGTAATGAAAAAGAGAAGAGAGCTAGGAAAAAAATATATCTGGAGGATTTTTTTATAGATGAAGCGTATAACAAACTGATGGTGACAGCCATAATCTTCTGGTAGTGGGCTGCTCGGGGCCACATGGAGTTTGTTATGGGGGATGGTGTCCGTTGTCGTGATGTGTTGATCTATTGAGATTTAATAGTTGAGGTTTGGATGGATTGGATGTTGGCAGTGAAGGGCCTCAAATCATGATAGTTCTAGAGGAGTTCAGACTTCTCTAAGTTAATCCGCATGTAAGTTGGTTTGTATTTAGTGGGAAGCTGAATTCATTTGGATGATGAGATCCTTCTAAGCGACTAAAAAAAGTTCGATTGGATGGAGATTGACTGAGAGGAGTTTGTTTGTTGACTGGAATTCGTCCGAAAGAAGTGCGATTGGAGGAGTTTGTCTGGAAGGAGTGCGACTAGTAGAGTTTGTTTGGAAGGAGTGCAACTAGGGCTTAAGCTTGTCATTCATTTCTAGTCAAAAGGTAGGGTTAATATAATAGTAGTTCTCCTTTATTGTTCAAAATTATGTTGCCAGGCTTCTATGTGCTTTTGAGAAGCTCTGTAGTATGAACTCGCTGTTGAGGAGGTCAATGAATTCCAGTAGGAGGAGGGTTGGCAGCTAAAGATTCTGGCCAAGGACTTCGGTGGAGATTATTCTATCTCCAATACTTATCCCCCTACTTTCGAGTTCGAATTTTGAAAGAAGGGAGTACAAAAGTTGCTGCAGCCAAAGTCCCTTGCTTGCTTCCCACTCTTGGAGGGTAGAACTTTTTGTCGTTTTTCAAATTGATGCTAAAGTTTAATATCGAATGACCTGAAGGAACAAATTTCCTTGAAAATCCATCTGGCGCAGAGCTCTATGTACGGTGCAATTATTATTTCATCGAGCGACAGGTGCGAGTGGGACACGTGGCGAATCAAGGCTAGCTGAAGAAGTCCTGCAATCATAACTTTCTCTAGTTTTGATTTTTTATTTAAACCCCTTTTTCTTCTATGGCTTCTCACTTTTATCTGTGCTCCTTCTTCTTCTCCTTCCTCCATTCTCTGTCATCCCCCGAGCATCCCATCGCTGTTGCTTTTGTTCTCTCACAATGCTTCTGATCATCGATGTACTTCTCGACTGTCCTTCATCTTTCGGGTCTTCTCCTCGAGCTTTTCGATCGACCTAGGTCAGTCCCTCATTCTTGTTCTCCTAATTTTTAGTCTTCCTACATTCTTTTGGAATCTCTTCAAGCTTGTCTGGGTAGGTTTCATCATTCTTCTTTTTCAAGTCTTCATCACCTCTTTTTCTTAAGTTTTTAGAGAGTTTTTTGGATTTAATTTGATCTAGATGTCATTCAAGATTTTTTGGTCTAGCGGTTCTAGGAGTCCGATTGATCCAAACTCCTAAAACCCTAAGACCAAAACAAAATCTGAACTTGCAGTACCTCGGCCAAATTTTATATCGGGAACCATCCCTTGCTCCCTAAACTCTGAAGATTTGTCATTAATCAGGATCCAGTATTGGGTGCCTATCGAGTACGAGCTGGAACTCCTTGGACCGAGTGGTCAAGCTTGTGACCCTCCTTCAAGTTGGTTTTGCTTGTATTTGGAGACCTTCCGTGCTGGATTGAGGCTTCCTTTACCCATCTTTGTTGTGGCTCTTTTTCATTTTCTAAATATCTCCTTAGCTTCCATAGCATCAAACTCTTTTAGGTTCATAATAGGGTTCCTTGTGCTCTGTATACCCGCTGAAGTTCGGCCTACCATTTCTCTTTTTTAAACCTATTTTACCTTCTAACATCATCCCACTGCAAAGGACTGGTGGTATGTTTTATCCCAATCTGACTAGAAGGGGTTGCTCAAGGATGCCCCATCCTTCATTTATAACTGGAAAGAGAAGTTTATTTTTGTTTCTTGCCCTATCTTATACCTCGGACTTCCTCCTTGGAGAAATTTGAGGGATTCCATCCATCGAGCCCTAGGGTTAGAGAGAGAGGATAAGGAGTTAGTTAATAAAATTAAAGGTTACCGAACTCCTTTTGTATCTGAGTTAGTAAAAGAACAAACTCTATTCAACCTTGGCCACAGTCCTATGAACCCAGCAGGTATATGGCCAAAGTTTGTAGGTTATCTCCCACTTCTTCTCTCTCTTTGTTTTTTTTAACTATACTCTTTTCTTCATTGCAGAAATGGATGCTTAGGCAGTTGAGATGCTCTTGAAGGGGGTCCAAGCCTACAAGAGAATGGGTACAGCATCCGATGAGCCTTTCAAGAGAACCAAGGTGGGCGCACCCAGCCTTGCAATGCCTGCTGATGCCACCCCTACTATTGAGGCTACCGTTGTTGCCGAGGTTGCCCCTGCTATTAGGGTCAATGCCACCACCGAAGGTGCAGGGCCTTCGATGCCTCTAAACCCTCTTACCAAGGTCCAAGCTCCAGAGCCTCCTCTTGTAAAGAAAAAAGAGGTGGAGAAGAAGAAGACAAGAAAGGCTTCAAGAAAGTCTTAGCGGAAGGCCCATCACAATGATGATTCTGACAAGGAGTCGGGGAGAACCTCTTTAACAATCACGAAGTCATCAGGGGTTTGGTTTATGGGTTCACCATACTCGAGGTCATAGACAAAATCATTGATGCCAACATCGATCAACGTGCTTGGGACTCACTTGGATCCTTCCTTAAGGTAGTCATTTCGTTCTTCTTTTTCTTTCTAAATTTCTCAATGTTTACTTATTTGCACGACCCATTTCATCATGATATATATATTTGTTAAAGAGATGGACCACCAACTACTTGGCTACATTAGATCACTGAACCAATCGAGGTCAGAGCTGGTGAAGGCCCAAGAAGATCATCAGGCCGAAGTTTGTTGCCTTTAGGAGGAGAAAGCTGCAGAAATTAATCACCTCATGAAGGAGAAGGCTGCCGAGGTTGGGAGTCTTCAAGAGGCATTGAAGGAGGGAGAGTGAACATTAAAGGGGTTGAGGGCCACTTTGGCCTCTAAAGAGGAGAAGAGGAAGTAAATTAAAGCCGAGGTCACTGAACTGAAGGGGCAGGTTTCAAGGCAGATCTTGGAAGTGAAGGCCCAAGCAATAGAAGAGTTCAAGATCTCTTCTAAAATGAGAGACTTGAACGTCGAGTTCAGCCGGGAGGCCTTCCAAAAGGGGTTTGAGCTTTGCAAAGATTGGGTGGCTGGTAAATTTTTGAAACTCAACCTTGACTTCTTGTATGAAGGGGCTTCTGAAGAGATGGTGGATCCATCTACCGTTGTAACCGACCTCCTACCTACCGAGCCAGCTTCTGCCATACCTCTGACCTCATCTGCTCCTACCACTGTTGAAGGGCCTGCACGACTGAGGGTGCACCGAACTCTTCCACCATTCCTTCGGAGCTTTGAGACCTCCTATTTTTGTATTTCTTTCTCATTTTTCTTTTTTGTATTTGGATGTTTCAAATTATTGAAAAGAAATTTTCACTTATGCTTTTGATATGGCATTCTTATGTTTTAGAATGCTCATAGCAAGGATAATCACGACTCACCTCCTCTTGATGATGCCACATCGCTACCCTAGGACCTTCCTCTAAAACCTATCATCAAGGACCTAAAGAGAGAGGTTCATCAGGATAAAAGGAAGCTAAAGAAAATAGAAGATGAACTTTTAAAGTTCAAAAAATATTATTCTGAGGCTACAATTGAAGTTACTCATCATTGTCGAGTCTATAGAAAGGATGCTATGGACTATACAAATAAAAAGCACCATCTGATAAAGAAATTGGAATAGGTGAAGAACCTCGGTAGCGATAAGGCATGGTGCTAATAGCCAAGGCAAGTTCTCTAGAAGTCGAGTTGAAGGCCATGCAAGAAAAGATTTGATTACTCGAAGATAACTCAACGTGGTCAACCAGTCGGGAGGAGTATGGCTGGGACTGGACAAAGAAGTTCCCCAAACTCCAAAATCATCTATAGGTAGCTGAGGATTTTCATAACGAATACAGATGCGACTGGTGTGGCCAAGTCACCGACCTCAAGCAGAAGCTCCGAAGGGCTGATGATGACATCGCTCATCTTCGATGATAATTATCTGAGGGGGTCCGAGCTAGCTCGAATAAGGACTCGATAGAGGTCCTATCTTTACGAAGCTCTCTGGAGAACTTGTCCACATTGTTTGAGAATAGCCAAAAGAAAGTGTGGGAATTGAAGATGCAGATGGTCTACCAACAGGATGCTATGAAGGATGTAGAGGTCGAGTTAGCTATGCTAAGAAAGAAGTTAAGAATAGTCAAGGATGACTCATGGAGGCATAAGAAGTTGTTGAGGAACTCGAGGAGAAGATCAAAGACTTAAAGTTATCTTTGGTGTTAGTCGGCGCTGGCAGTCCAAAATTCAACTCCAAATAGAACTTTGGCATTTTTTTTCTTTCTTCTCTTTTTTTTTTTTGTAATTGATCTTATGGACTTTCCTATGTAGGCGCTGTCAAGAAAGAAGAGGTCACTCCTGGTGACCTACAAAACAAAATCCCACCCAGAGTTGATGGTGGTGGCTCCGACAGGACCCTCCGACGATCAAGTCCGCTCTTCTGGCCAACAAAAATGGAGTGCTCAGATAAGAATTCAGCAAAATTTTGGAAAGAAGAAGAGAGCTTCGAGAAAATGTATCTGAAGGATCCCTTTTTATATATGGATCCTATAGCAGACTGATAGTGATGGTTGTAACCGTCCGATAGTGGGCCGCTCGGGGCCACGTGGAGTTTGTTATAGAGAGTGGTGTCCATTGTCATGAAGTGGCCATTTGTTGAGATTTAATAGTCAAAGTTCGGAGGAAGCAGACGTTGGTTGGTGAAGAGCTTTGACATACATCAATTTCAAGAGAGTTTGAACTCCTAAAGGAAAGACGACTAGAGGAGATTATCCAAAAGAAATGCTAGTTGAAATCCAGAAGGAATCCATTGGAGGAATTCGAATAGAGCTCGATTGATGGAGAAGTCCAACTGGTGGAGAAGTTCGATCGAAGGAAAAGTTCGAAAGAAGTTTGGCTCCTGGATGGATTCGAAAGGAGTTCGGCTCCTGAAGTTAACCAACTGAAGGAGAGATCTGAAAGGAGTTCAGCTTCTAGAGGTATTCGACTAAAGAAGAAGTTCGAAAGGAGTTCGACTGCTGTAGAAATCCGACTGAAGGAGGAGTTCGGAAGGAGTTCGGCTCCTGAAAGTATCCAACTGAAGGATAGATTCGAAAGAAGTTTGGCACCTGGAGGAACTTGACTGAAGGAGAGATTCGAAAGGAGTTTGGCTCTTGTAGAAATCTGACTGAAGGAGGAGTTCGAAAGGAGTTTGGCTCCTGAAGGAACTTGACTGAAGGAGGAGTCCGAAAAGAGTTCAGCTAGGATTCGATCATTCAGCTATTGAATGAGTTCGATCATTGAAGAAGATCGGATGAGAATCGATCGCTAGAGGAAGAATTTTCGATTGAAGCTCTTTCATGATTACCGATTGTGTTAGGCTAAGCATCAGGCTGGACTTTAGTGGAAGCGGGATTTATCCCCAACAAGTCCAATTTTTTGAATAGACATTGAAGGTGCCTTACACATGGTGTTTATCTGAATATTGAAATTACTATCTATCATATGATGATTAGGTCGCACTCTCTTAATGATGATCAGGTTAGCTAGAGCTTTTCTCAAGCCTGGTTATCATTAGTTTGATGCACCAAAGTCAAACATGTTAATGGTTGGACCTAATCAGATATTTTCAGTAGAGGCCATAGCCTACTGAATTAGCTTTTGGGATAAAATCTAATTACTAAAAATTATTTGGAGAAATAATTGATTGTAAACCTACCTGTAGATGCATGCAGATTTGCCAGAGCTTTTTTCGGACCCGTCTGTAGTCTCTATGGATTCTAGTACCCACTAAAGAGTTAGTGTAATTTCTTGAATTAGAGGTAGAGGCTACCAATTTATTAAAAATAGTGGAAGAATCTTTAGACTAAAGTCCAAATCTTTAGGATTAATTTATTCAAGTACTAATTATGTTTCATATTTTTCTTTTAGGTAAATAGAATGGCTAGTATAAGTCCGCTCCATTCATTATTGAATGGTGGTATGTATTTAGAACCTAAGAACGAGGAGTCTAGTATTGATCCTAATCAAGTAGACTCGAAGAAGAATTATCCTCTTGACCTGAATAGGCTGAATAGGAGAAATTAGTAAGTGGTTGATGGTTAAGGTTGTTATACGATAACACCTTACAATTTTTTCATATGTGATACATCTATCTGGGTATTAGATATCGGAAGTCCAATTCATATATGCAATTCAATGCATGGACTTTAAATTGGTAGAAATTTTGAGGATGGTGATAGATTCCTTAATATTGGGGATGGAAGTAAAGTTCTAGTCCTAGCATTGGAAACTCTTGAGCTATTTTTCAAAAATAATAATGTTATTTTAAGTGACTATTACTATTATCCATCTTTTATGATGAACTTAATATCTTTGGCACTGTAATATACACATCAATTAAAAAATGGCATTTATATTTTACCATAGCCTATTAATGTAATGTACACATCAAATAAATGCTCAAAACTAGATAATGTTACTGATGCTTATCTTTGGCACTATAGGCTTAGTCATATAAACAAGAACAAGATCAATAGGTTAGTCAAAGAGCATATCCTTGACATCCATGATTGTAAATTATTGAATATCTGTGAGTCCCGTCTTCTTGGTAAGATGACCAAATCACCTTTTACTAGAAAAGGTGAATGGGCTACTAAGCTTCTAGGTCTAGTGTGTACTGATGTATGTAGACCTATGAACACAAGTGCTAGTGGTGGGTTTTACTACTTCATTACATTTACTGATGATCTATCAAGATATAGGTACATCTATTTTATGAAGAGTAAATTTGATTTGTTTGAAATGTTCAAACGATATTGAAATGAGGTAGAAAAATAACTTAGAAAGAGTATTAAAACTCTTCAGTCTGATTGAGGAGGTGATTACTTTTCCAATGAGTTTTTGACATATCTAGGAGAGAATGGGATTCTCTTTCAATGGACCCCTTCTGGAACACCACAGCATAATGGTGTATCTGAAAGGAGGAATTGAATCCTATTGGACATGGTTTGGTCCATAATGGAGTTTGCGAGTCTGCCAATTTCATTCTAAGGGTATGCACTCGAGTCTGCTTATTTTATTTTGAACAATATTTTGAGCAAATCTATCGCAAAGACTCCATATGAGATATGGACTGGGCGTAGGCTGACACTCTCTCACCATAGGGTTTGGGGATGTCTGGCTTATGTAAAATATTTGCAACTAGAAAAGGTGAACCTATGTCTGATAAATGCTTGTTCATAGGATACCCCAAGGAAATTAGGAATTATTACTTCTATCTTGCTGAAGAACAAAAGATATTCGTTAGCAATAGGGCAGTCTCTTTGGAAAAGAAGTTTCTTATGGAAGGAACAACTACCTTTAATATTGAGCTTAGTAAAGTTTGACAGGTGGAAGAACTGATACATTCTAGTGAACCTGTAGAACTAGATTTGATAAGATCAAATCTAGAGCTCGTTGAAGTGGCACCAAGGAGATACGGTAGAGTATCACGTTAATCGGATAGATACTATGATTTCTTGGTCTAAGATGGTGATCCTGTTGAATTCGATGACAATGATGAGGATCCGATCATCTACATGGATGCCATGTAGAGGTCTAACTCTAATAAGTGGCTGAAAGTCATGAAGTCTGAAATGGAGTCCATGAAGGTCAATAGTGTATGGACACTGGTTGATCCACCTGAAGGAATAAAATCCATTGGATGTAAATAAAATTTCAAAAGAAAACAAGATGCAAACGAGAAGGTGGAAACCTATAAAGTCCATCTGGTTGCTAAGAGATATCATCAGCATTATGGTATTGATTATGATGAGGTATTTTCTTCGGTGGCAATGCTCAAGTCTATTTGGATCATGCTTGTGATAGCGGTATACCTAGGCTATGAGATCTGACAAATGAATGTAGATGAGACTAGACATGGCATCCTCATCAGGGGTAGTGAGCAGATACTAGTCTGATCCAGATGAGAATCACTGGAAGGTTGTGAAGACAATCCTAAAGTATTTGAGAAATACCAAGGACCAATGGCTCATCTATAGAGATATTGACTTAAAACTTGTGGGATACATTGATTCCAATTTTCAGTCAGATTATGATGATAGTAAGAGTGTGTTAGGTTATGTTTTTATCTTGAATGGAGGAGCGGTCTGCTAGAAGACTTCTAGAAGAGTTTCAAGCAGTACACTATGGTCAATTCTGTGTGTGAGGTGGAGTATGTCACGGCATCCAATGCTGTGAAGAAAGCTGTATGGCTATGAAAGTTCATCGATGAGCTGGGAGTGGCACCCTCCTCGAATGGTCCGATTCTGCTATACTATGACAGCACTAGAGCTATAGCTTAAGCGAAGGAGCCAAAGGCACATTAGCGCACCAAGCATATTCTACGTCGCTACCATCTTGTGCGAGAGATCATGGAATGAGGTGACATTGAGCTTCAGAAGATCGATGGAAAGGAGAATGTGGCCGACCCCTTTACTAAGACTCTTGGAATCAAAGAGTTTGATAATCACAAATGGAAGATGGATATTTGATGCTATTCTGAGTGGCTTTAGTCTAACTGAGAGTTGTTAGGAAATGTATCCTAAAGCCAATCATCTAGGTTATAGATGGTTGAGCTAAATATAATTATACTTAAATTATTAATAAATAAAATTATTATTTTAATTTTTCATCACTCTTGTGCATCTTCTTATAATGAACTTTCATGTGATGAAGTTCTTAGGACTATTTAGACTCGACAAAGGAGGATTTATCATTTAGTCCTTAAAATCAGTTCATGACCAAATGATTTGTTGTTACTTAGGATGACAATGTATTGAGTGTAGGTCGTTGTATGCCATAAGTATTGGTTGCCCTCTTAATCAAGAAGTATGGAGATACTGTTATGGCATGCAGGTGAAGTGTAAGAGTATATTTCACTAAACATGACCAACTATGGAGCTCTCTATTGTCAAGAGTTGCTCGCAAAGTATATGTATATAAGTGTTTCTTGGACCTAAGATCACCATGGTGACTTGCAAGCAACTCACTATACTTAGGTACCGGACTACCTGAATTTCTAATTTAGTGACAAAAGGGTACTGGGTGTAGTCAAGTATCTGTGAAGTCGGTGCGTGAGTCAAGATGGAATTAACCCCTCCAAGTGTTGGAGCAAGTGCATCACTATATTTCAATTTAGCAAACCCTCGGTCGGGTGGTCCATGTGATGGATACTGAATTTTGAAATACACTATGGATGCATTTTTGGGTTGGCAATAAATCCTAGATCATTCTTTGAGCATCGAGATCAAGAGGATGAATTATAAGGTAACCATATGTCACAGGTTGATCATTATTGCATTGCGACTTTTCGACCTATTCAGATATCGAGTACCATTGCTAGATAGTCACATCGATTGGTATAGAAAATTAGTTTTTCTGCTACTGATTTAGGAATTGAACCTATGGGGTCATACACAATAGAAGTTTCTACCTAATCTGATGGCTGATCAAGAGTTCTAATGGTCTAAAACTTTGTGGTTAAGAGTTCCACTAGATTGGGGCTCTATGATCGGAGTCCCACTAGACTGAGACTTTATCTTTATGGGTTCCATTGGATTGAAACTTAGAGTCCTACTTATTTAGTACTCTCTGATCAAAAGTTCCACTAGTCTAGGACTCTATGATCATGGGTTTCATTCATTTGGGATACTGGGCTCAAGAGTCCCACTGATTTGGGACTCTTCACGAGTTTCATGTTGATGGGACTTTTGCCCAAACACCCACCCAATTAGGACTCGATGTTTATTAGAGGATTAATTAGCAATTTGATTGCTAATTAGATTAATTTGATTAAGCGATGGGGATTCGATCAAGTCCGATTGAATTTGATTCGATTGGGTTTGATCCGATTAAGTTATGTGATGACCTAATCGCTATGGGAGATTTGATACTGATTTGATCAGGGGCTGAGCCTAACTAATTTTTAATTTGATTAGAAATTAATTGGTTTGGGTCAAGCCTAAATTGGTTGGGTTTGATCTAATCTAATTGGATCTAAATAATTGATTTAGTTGAAACTAATTTGCACTAAGTCAAATGAGATTTGAATTCAAACACTCCCACGCGCCTACAATCTTTGACTTTTCCCATGCCCCATCTCTAATTTCCATGTGAGTTTTTTTTTCATGTAGATGAGGGTTCTCTATGCCCCCTTCTAATCTCCCTTTTGATCTGGTCTAATGGTTGGATTAGGTTAAAGTTTAAATTTGAATTTTGAATTCAAGTTTTGGTTGGAAGTTGGAACCTCCTAACACTCTGGTGTTTATCCTTTCCCCATTCACCATATGATTTCTCACACATTTTTTTTTTATGCATTCTAGGTGTGGGCATATAGAAGGAGAGTCCTTCTATGCATCAACCTCTTTGGGATGAGCATTGGAAATGGATTAGATTGAATTTGAATTCAAATATTGTAAGGAGGTTGAAACAAGTTCAACCTCCATGCCTTATCCTTCCCATGTGGTTTTCCCATCTATTGGATGCCAATAAAAATGTGAATTTTTTGTGCGTGCATGGGGGATATGAGGAGTGCATGAAGAGTTTTTTAAGAGGGAAGAAGAAAACCAAAGTGGGGCACAAGTCTGGGCATGGAAAAGTCCAGGGAGAGAGCTAGTGTATTTCCTGCGCCAAATTTCCTCACACCCACTTTCTATTATTTTTTCTATTTTTATTGCCTATCTTAAAAGTTTTTGTAAGTGATTGTTTGGTAGAGGGAGAGTCTCTCTACTCATGAAAATTTGTTTCATGAAAAAACTCCAAAGGGAGCGGGCGTGAGAGGATATCCGGACGTTAAGTTTTTTTTTTGAGTGTTCAAAATTCTAGAGTTGGGACTCAGGGTTTGGGTGGAGAGATCGAGTGCTGTGAGCATTAGATCACCACCAAATTTTAAACACCACTTTATCATCCTCTGAAGCACACATTCTAATTTTCTAGAGTATCTAAGAGATCAAAAAGAAGGCAATTGATTGGATTGATTGAGATAAGCTATCGAAGTCCCGACAAGGAGCTAGCACTCTGGTGGAGCTGGTCGGGATCAGAAGCTCCGTGTAGACCAACCATAGAGGTCGAACAAGTGTGTGACTACAATGTGACACTAAAACATATTTTGATGGATTTAGATCATGGAGATTAGCTACTCACGTATAGGTATCAAGTTATGAACTCGAATCAGTCAGCGAATATGATTTGCTGATTGATCGCATTTAAATTTTAAATTACATAGTAGCATGTCTAGATCTTGAGTAGGATTTTTTGATTTGATCAATACATGCATAGATTAATTTTAGATTAATATAATGCTTTCACTATAATAGTTTTTGAAAAATATTTTGAAAAGCATGCTAAAACCCTACGTGATTTCCTTCATAATTGAATGTCTTCATCCATATCAGGCTGAGGTTCTCCTCCTCT
This sequence comes from Cocos nucifera, assembly GCA_006176705.1. Classification (NCBI taxonomy): domain Eukaryota; kingdom Viridiplantae; phylum Streptophyta; class Magnoliopsida; order Arecales; family Arecaceae; genus Cocos; species Cocos nucifera. The sequence goes on from QRFJ01000074.1 coordinate 693,057, forward strand.
TCCTAACATGGTTGGCTTTTTTCTTGTCCTCCTATCAAGACGAGATCCTCCTCCTATTTCTGATAAGGTTGGCCTTTTTTTGTTAAGATGAGGTTAACCTTCTATCCCTAACAAAGTTATAGGAACACAAAAGAGTCGTTGAAAGGGCCTCTCCCCTCCTCCTATCTTAAATAACTAGAGGTCTTTATTCATATCAGGTCCTCCTCCTGTTCCTCACATGGTTGGCCTTCACTCTATTCTCTTATCAGGATGAGATTCTTCTCTTGTTCCTGATGGGATTGGCCTTTACCTTTATTAGGATGAGATCCTCTTCCTATCCCTAACAAGATCATAGAGGCACAAAAGGACTGTTGAAAGAGCCTCTCCTCTCTTCCCATCTTAATTAACCAGAGGTCTTCATCCATGTCAAGATGAGGTCCTCCTCCTATTCCTGACACAGTTTGCCTTTTCTTTATCCTTCTGTCAGGACGAGGTCCTCCTATTTCTGATGGAATTAGCCTTTACCTTTGTTAGGACGAGGTCCTCCTCTTGTCCCTAACAAGATCATAGAGGTACAAAAAGATCATTGAAAGAGCATCTCTCCTTCTCCTATTTTAAATAATCAAAGATCTTCATCCATATCAAGACAAGGTCCTCCTTTTGTTCCTGACATGATTGGCCTTTACTTTATCCTTCTGTCAGGATGAGGTCCTTCTCCTATTTTTGATGGGATTGACCTTTATCTTTGTTAGGATGAGATTATCCTTCTATCCCTAATAAGGTCATAGGAGCATAAAAGGACCGTTGAAAAGGCCTCTCCTCTCCTCCTATCTTAAATAACTAGAGGTCTTTATCCATGTCAAGATGAGATCCTCCTTCTGTTCCTGACTTGATTGGCCTTTACTTTGTTCTCCTGTCAGGATAAGATCCTCCTCCTATTCTTGATGGAGTTGGCCTTTATCTTTGTTAGGACGAAATCCTCCTCTTATCCCTAACAAGATCATATGGACATAAAAGGACCGTTAAAAGGAACTCTTCTGGTGCGAACACCAAAGCCACCATAAGTCGGCAACATAATTTAGATTCAATTTGGATTGAAGAAGCCATATCAGAATAACTCTACTTCAGTTATTTTATTCTAGTCCTTTTGATTTAATCAATTAGTTCTTTTGATGCATTTAGTTTTGGGACTATAGGACCATACTTGGGTTTATTTTGGATTGAGCCTTATTTGGAAAGAGACCATCATAAAGAAGCAAGCTTGGTCCATGTCATCTTTGGAGCCACCACCCTTCACACGTCTAGGAAGAAAATACACACGCCATCATGTGCCATGCCCAAGGATCCTCATGGCAAGTTGTGCTAGGAATCAAGCGATCACATGGAGTTTCTTTTCTTTTCTAGGATTTCTTAAGAGTTCTTGATTTCTTATTTATTTTATTAAAAGGCTGATTTCTTTCCTATGGTTTCATAAAAGATAGATATGATATATTATTGTATTTGAAAACCATACATAATGTTTTACTTTTTTGTTGGGAGGGTTGATTTTTTTCTTGTAAAGAAAATAGGATTCCTAAAGAAATAGAACCCCTAGGATCCTATATAAATCCATGTATCTTTCATGAATGAGACAATGAATGAATGAATCACTTTATAATTCCCACAAATATTTGTGTTGGTCGCTCCGAGAGGGAGAGGGTGTGAGACCAAAAATTGCCCCATGAAGGGAGGGTGTGAGACCAAAAATCACCCCATGAGGGGAGGGTGTGAGGTCCACCTTTTTTAATCTCTTTAACCTTCATTTTCTTGAGATTTAGTGTTCCTATGATCCCGATTCATCTTCACCATCTACCTACATAAGCCTATTCCACCAAAAGAAGATCTGTCTCCTCCAAGATTTTCATCTATCATGTAGAGAGAGGAAGAATGATCTATTATTCTACAAATCAAACGTTGACAAGGACCTTCATTCCTTCTCAACTGATCTTTGATTTTTACTTATTTTTTTTAGATCTGATGTTGGTAAAGATCTAGTTCTTTATCGATAGATCTGCTTGGTTAAAAGATTAAGAGCCATAATTAGAGTAGTTTCTTAACTACCATGATCCGGATTCCTCTTATCTTTTTTTTGGATTCTCTTATGGGGTTAATTTCTTGCTATCCTTCATTCTATTTATATTTTTCTTTTTATAATTATTTATGAGCATGTTTAATTTTTGCTATTTATCTATTTACTTTATTATTGCTAGTTATTTATTGATCTCTAAAATGGCATTCATCAGCATCATTTAGATTGATCATGCTTTGGTCCCATGTCAATCAGTCACGCCTCCTGAGCAGAGTATAAGCAATTATACTATCTATCCTGGGAATAATATGCCACAGCCAGACGTTATTTATTATTGACGAACCGAAGAAAGCTTGGTCTTTTCTTTTTTTTTTAGGCTATCTCGCATCAATTTGGTATCAGAACCAGATTGGTTAGGGCTTTAGTTTAAATTCTATAATTTAAAATTCCTGCAAGTTAAATTTTCATAATTTATTTTTCAGCATTTTTTTTCTTTTTTACTGCATCTTATTCTTGCATCCTAGACTTGCATGACCACTAGATCAGATACCCAGTACCAACATCCTACTTTCTCATCTAGTACCAACATGGATCCTAATACAACAGCCATCATTAATGCCCTGATTGAGAAGTTTAATGATATGAAAGATTTTATGAAGACCATGAGTGAAAGAATAATAGTATTAGAAGAAGCTAGGCAAAGATAATCTAAACCTGAGTCTCCTCAACTACCTATAGGATAAAAAAGAAGGAACCTCAACCTAGATCAACCTATAGCAGCACGCCCCCATCATAATCAGTTCGATTAGGATGAGCATGTCCTTAGAAATGTGAAGATCGAAGCCCCAAGTTTTGATGGTTGTCTAGATCCGATAGAGTACCTAGATTGGGAATCGGGCATGGATCATTATTTTGGATGGTATGAAATGTCTGAAGCAAGAAGAGTTAGGTTTGCTAGGATGAAGTTGGTTAGGCAAGTCCAACTTTATTGAGAAAGTATTGAACGTCTTCTCAACCAGAGAAGACAAGATCTGATAGAAACCTAGGATGAAATGAAGGAGAAACTCAGATAAAAATACCTCCCCACCTTCTACCAACAAAGATTTTTAGATTAGTGGCAGAGACTTACTCATGAAAATAAATCAGTCATAGAGTACATTATAAGATTTGATGAGTACCTCATGAGATATGGAGTAATTGAAGATAGGATTGTTACCTTATCTAGATTTAGAGCTGGATTATGAGAAAATATCCAGCATGAGCTCTTTTTGCGAGAGGTAACCATGTTAGAACAAGCTTATCAATTTGCCCTAGATTTTGAGAGATTTTTTAGATATTCGACCATCCATCATCTTGAACCTAGCCGAGTAACCTCTTTTGGATCGAGACCCAATACTACCCAGACTCCTAGTAATGGATCTCTATCTACAAATCCTATTATGAGAAAAGAAGATAAAGAAAAAAGAGTTACAGGAGAGTTATCTAAGGGAAGTAGTTCTCGATCTCACTACTTCAAGTGCTATGGCTACGGTCATTTTGCTGCACAATGTTCCAACCATCGTTATTTATGAAAGAATTAGAAGAGAAAACTCTAAAAAATATTAAGGAGGAAGTTTATGAAGATGATCTAGACTTAGCCAAGCAGTTTAAGAATAATAAGAAAATTCTAAGTTTTGTTGCACTAGAGTTAGACCTTAGGCTTGAAGTCGTTAGGTATGTTCTAATACAGACTAAGGAGAGTGAAGACTGGCGTAGGACTTTTATTTTTCATACCTTCATAAAATTTAGCGATAAAATTTATAAGATGATCATTGATAGCAATAGCTATATTAATGCCATCTCCACTGATACGGTTAAGCAATTAGGATTAGCTCCTGTAGATCATCCCATCCCATACTGTGTGTCTTGGATAGATTTCTCTATTCCCATCAAACTTAGATGTCGTGTTCCCATCCAGCTCCATTCTTATCAGGATCATGTTTGGTGCGATGTCTTAAGCATGGAAGTCGAAAGTATCATATTAGGTTGGCCTTGGCTGTTTGACAATGATGTTATGATTTATGGTCAAACCAACTCCTGTAGTTTCACTCATAAGGATAAGAAGATCACGATCAATCCTTCCCCACCTAAGGTTACCAATAGAAAGATAGGCGATGGACCAAAAGAAAACATCAAAAAGAAAAGCCTCCATCTGATAGGTGCTAAGGAATTAGAGATGATTGTGAGTAAAGGATCACCAGTTTGGATGATTGCTGTTAGAGAAGTTCATGAGGATCCTAAGATAGATCATCCCAAGGAAGTAGTCAGCATTCTTAGTAAATTTCATGATGTTTTTCCTGAGGATCTTTCAGATCACTTACCACCCATGAGAAACATTCAGCATGCCATTGATTTGGTACCTGGATCTACCCTATCTAATTTAACTCATTATAGGTTGAACCCCACTGAGCATGTTGAGCTACAAAGGCAAGTTGGAGAGCTGATGAAAAAAGAATTCGTGAGAGAGAGTTTAAGTCCTTGTGTAGTTCCTGCACTATTGACTCCAAAGAAGGATGAAACATGAAGGATGTGCATAGATAGTCATGCCATTAACAAGATCATCATTAAGTACCATTTTTTCATTTCTAGGTTAGATGACATGCTAGATATGATGGCCGAAGCCACTATTTTCTCTAAGATTGATCTCAAGAGTGGTTACCATCAAGTAAGGATTAGATTGGGAGATGAGTGAAAAACTGCTTTTAAGATGAAAGATGGTTTATATGAGTGGATGGTGATGCCATTTGGGTTATCTAATGCTCCTAATACTTTCATCAGATTGATGACCCAAGTACTATGATCATTTATAGGAGTGTTTGTAGTCATGTACTTTGATGACATTTTGATCTATAGTCGAACTAGGAAGGACCATCTATATCATCTCTGAAAAGTCTACCAAGTCCTTAGAGTAGAAAGTCTATATGCCAATTCTAAGAAATGTGCTTTCATGATGGACCGTGTCAACTTCTTAGGTTTTATTGTTACCGTCGATGATGTTTCTACTGACCCTGAAAAGATCAAAGCAATAGTTGAGTGGCCGGTACCCAAGAGTGTGCATGATGTGCGAAATTTTCATGGATTAGCAATATTTTATTGTAGGTTCATAAAAGGGTTTAGCACCATAGCTGCTCCCATCACTGACTGTATTAGAAAGAAAGATTTTGAATGGACTAAAGCAGCCAATAGAGCCTTCCTAAACATTAAGGACAAAATGACACATGCCCCAGTCCTACGTTTATTTAATTTTTTCAAGGTTTTTGAAGTAGCATGCGATGTATCAGGAGTTGGGATTGATGGTGTCCTTAGTCAAGAAGGTCATCCGGTAGCATATTTTAGTGAGAAACTTAATGATTCTAAACTAAAGTATTTTACCTATGATAAGGAGTTTTATGCAATAGTCCAAGCCCTAAGATACTGGAGACATTACCTACTACCGTAAGAATTTGTTTTATACTCAGATAATGAAGCCCTCCAATTCTTGAATTTTCAAAAGAAATTGAATCATAGACATGATAGGTGGGTCAAGTTTTTGCAAGCCTATACTTTTATTTTAAAATACCATGCGGATGTAGAGAATCGTGCTGCTGATGCCCTAAGTCGTCGTCATACTTTGTTGTCCACCATTAGTATAGAGATTGTTGGTTTTGATAAGATTAAAGAAGATTATGAGGAGTGTCTAGATTTTGGCGGCATACTTACCATTTTACGAAAAGGACCATCTAGAGAATACAGTGAATATACCCTTCAGGATGGTTACTTATTTAGAGGAGCTAGGCTGTGTGTTCCTCATACATCTTTAAGAGATTTTCTAGTTTAGGAACTATACGCTGGAGGATTAGCTGGACACTTTGGTAGAAATAAAACCATAGAATTGATAGAAGTTCAATTCTTTTGGCCAAGCCTGAAAAGAGATGTCGCTCGAATTGTTGTCCAGTGTAGAGCATGTATCGTGGCCAAGCAAAAAAAAGAGAACACAAGCCTATACACACCCTTACCTATACCAAACTATCCTTGGCAAGATGTTAGCATGGATTTTGTTCTAGGCTTACCTAAGATAGTTAGAAAGCATGATTCAGTTCTAGTGGTAGTAGATAGATTTTCAAAAATGACCCATTTTTTGCCCTGTTGCCAAACATCGGATGCTTCGAAAGTTGCAAGAATATACTTTGATGAGATAGTTAAATTGCATGGATTACCCAAAACTATTATGTCTGATAGGGATGTTAGATTAATGAGCTACTTTTGAAAAATCCTATGGCACCTTCTAAGCACAAAATTAAAATTTTTTTCTGCCTTTCACCCATAAATAGATAGTCAGACTGAAGTGGTCAATAGGAGTCTTGGAAATTTATTGCATTGCTTGATTAGGGAACATATGGGTAACTAGGATCTTTTATTGCCCCAAGCTAAATTTGCATATAATAGCTCTATTAATAGGTCCATTAGCATGAGTCCTTTTGAAGTAGTTCATGGATATCAGCCTAGAAAATCAATAGACCTTATCCCACTGCCCATGCATGCTAGAATTTTTGAATCTATAGAGTTATTTGCACAACATGTCAAGAGTTTACATCAAGAGATCAGTAAAAAAAATTAGTATTACTAATAAAGTTTATAAACAGAATGCAGATTCTCATCGATGTGCCCAAGAGTTTGCAGATGGAGACTATGTGATAGTTCGAATGAGTCCTGAACGATTCCCATCAGGAACCATCAAGAAGTTACATGCTCGAAGAGCAGGTCCATTTAAGATTTTAAAAAAGATTGGACCAAATGCGTATGTTGTGGACTTACCTTCTAATTTTGAGATTAGCTCTACTTTTAACGTTACAGATCTCGTCGCCTATAAAGAGCCAACTTGGATACCTAGTGAGCCATTTGAGCCTGAATCAATCTTTGAGAGAGAGCCTATTCCTGAATGTCCACCAACCAAAATGTCAAAGCATGATCAGATTGAGAGAATTTTGGATGAGCAGATCATCTCCACCCGGAGTTGAGGCTATTAGTGGTATTTAGTTAGATGGCGAGATCGACCGGAGTTCGAGGATACCTAGATCACTTGAGAAGAGTTGCAGCGTATTGATTCCGATTTGCTTGAGTGTCACCAGAGCAGAATCGACCCCCACTCGATAGGGTCGAGTTCTCTCCAATTCGAGAGAATTGGTACGGACACCAGAGCCACCAGAAGTCGGTAACATAATTTAGATTCAATTTGGATTGAACAAGCCATATCAGAATAACTCTACTTTAGTTATTTTGTTCTAGTTCTTTTGATTTAATCAATTAGTTCTTTTGATGCAGTAGTTTTAGGTCCATAGGACCATACTTAGGTTTATTTTGGATTGAGCCTTATTTGGAAAGAGACCATCATAAAGAAGCAAGCTTGATCCACGTCATCTTTGGAGCCACCTTCCTCCACACGTCCAGGAAGGAAATACACATGCCAGCATGTGCCATGCCCAAGGATCCTCATGCCAAGTTATGCCAGGCATCAAGCACCCACATAAAGTTTCTTTTCTTTCCTAGGATTTCTTAAGAGTTCTTGATTTCTTACTTATTTTGTTAAAAGACTGATTTCTTTCCTATGGTTCCATAAAAGATATGATATATTATTGTATTTGAAAACCATACATAATATTTTACTTTTTTGTTGGGAGGGTTGATTTTTTTCTTGTAAAGGGAATAGGATTCCTAAAGAAATAGGACCCCTAGGATTCTATATAAACCCATGTATCTTTCATGAATGAGATAATTAATGAATGAATCATTTTAAAATTTTCACAAACATTTATGTTGGTCGCTCCGAGAGGGAGAGGGTGTGAGATTCAAAATCGCCCCATGAGGAGAGGGTGTGAGGCCTACCTTTTTCTATCTCTTTAACCTTCATTTTCTTGAGATTCAGTATTCCTACGACCTCAATTCATCTTTCCCATCTACCTACATAAGCCTATTCTATCAAAAGAAGATCTATCTTGTTCAAGATTTTCATTTATCATGCAGAGAGAGAAAGAATGATCTATTATCCTATAGATCAAATGTTGACAAAGACCATCGTTCCTTCTTGACTGATCTTTGATTTTTACTTATTTTTTTAGATTCGATGTTGGTAAAGATCTAATTCTTTATCGATAGATCTGCTTGGTTAAAAGATTAAGAGCCCTAATCAGGATAGTTTCTTAACTACCATGATTCGAATTCTTCTTATCTTTTTTTTGGATTTTCTTGCAGGCTTAATTTCTTGCCATCCTTCATTCCATTTATATTTTTCTTTTTGCAATTATTCATGAGCATGTTTAATTTTTGCTATTTATTTATTTACTTTATTATTGCTAGTTATTTACTAATTTCAGCATCATTTAGATTGATCGTGCTTTGGTCTTGTGTCAATCAGTCATGCCTTCTTAGCAGAGTATAGGCAATTATACTATCTGTTCTGAAAATAATGTGCCACGGTCGGACATGATTTATTATTGATGAATGGAAGAAAGCTTCATCTTTTCTTTTTTTTTAGGTTGTCCCACATTATCTTTCCTCCTCCTGTCTTAAATAATCGGAGGTCTTCTACTTTATTTATAGGCAAAGTTTGATTGAGTAATTCTTGTCATCACACGATTTTATGCCAAGAAATGAAAATATTGAAGTAAAGGTGTTTTATTAAGGTAGAATTACTGGTAGTACATTCATAGATTTTTTGAGTTTTAAGTTCATGAGAGCATTGATCCTCCGAGTTCTTTTAGATAGTATGTTCCTGGTCGGACGATTTCCACCATCTCATAAGGACCTTTCCAGTTTGGAATGAGCTTTTCTTGATTTTGAGGCTATAAAACATCTGCTCATCGAAGTATAAGATCCTCTATTATGAATGTCTCGCTTCTGACCCTCAAGTTGTAGTAGCAGACTATCCTTTGCTTGTAAGCTGCCATTCAGATTTGGGCCTTCTTCTATTTTTGTTTCAGCAGATCAAGGTTGGCTCTAAGGTCCTATGAGTTGCTTTGTTCATTGAAGACCTGTTGGGAATATGCGCTCTTCCCACACGAATCGGCATGGCCACAGATGATTAGTCAAGCAATCAAGAAAGAACTTCTTAGAGATCTCTGTGGAAGCATAATCAAATAAATCAAAAAATAGAGAAGAAGAGAAGAAGAGATTTTCGGAAGAAAAGAGCTTTTATTTAGTATATTTCAGTATTCTTACAATCTTGACTTATTTTCAGTATATATACTTTACAAAGGATCAAGTCCAAGCTCATAGAAAAACTCTCCAAACTCAAACAACCTACGTACACAAAATAATAACCCACTAAACTAAGCCTTCCCAATTTCAGACTGAGTTGGCTAACCTGCAATTGGGTCGGCTCAGTCCCAGACTGAGCTGACCCAGTTGTGTACCATGCCAATAGTCCAAAAATACCGCTTTATATCTAGATTTTTATTTGAGACCTAGCTGACCCAGTCCTAGACTGAGCCGACCCAGTTTCCAACTGAGTTGACTCAGTCTCAGAGTGAGCCGACCCAGTTTCTAAACTTTACTATTGAGATTGATTCTTCTTCTGGCTCACTCTTATCTTTCCATGACCTATCTTCTCATATTTTCAAAACTTGGGAGTACCACTTCTGAGATCACATTCTCCACCTTGATGCTTTCAAGTCCTTGTGAACTCATCTTTTCTCAACAGATCCATCCATGCAACACATCTCTGAAAGCTATCTCTGGAGAGTACCTTCGTGAGTGCATCAGACTAATTCTCCTTGGTATAGACCTTTATCAATTCCACTTCACCTTTGTTCATCAGCTCTCTGATCCTGTGGTACCTCACATCTATATGCTTTGTGTGCACATGATAGACTAGGTTCTATGCCAATAATAGAGCACTTTGACTATCACTTAATAGTGTAAACTTGCTATGCTCTATCCCCAACTCATCAATCATTCTCCTAAGCCAAAGGGCTTGCTTTGCAGCCTTTGTTATCCTAATGTACTCAACCTCTGTGGTAGACAAGATCATGATTGACTGAAGGGTTGATCTCCAAGACATCAGTCCACCATATACGTAGAAGAGGTATCCAGTAGTAGATCTCCTTGTATCAAGATCACTAGCATAATTTGCATCAACAAATCCTTCCAGAGGATCTGAACCTTCACACATCTTCATAGATTATTCTCCAAATTCTCCCGACTGCCCACCAAATACCAAACCATAATTTCTTATTCCATATAGATATCTCAATATCCATTTCAATCTTTCAATATTCCTTCCCAGGGTTAGCCATATATCTACTAACCGTGCTCACAGCAAGTGCTATATTTGGTCTACAACACACCATAGTGTACATCATACTACCTACAGAATTTGCATAAGGAACTCATTCCATATACTCTCTCCTCTTCTGACCGGGGGCACTGTAACTTGAAGAGAGATATATGGCTCGGTAGTGGCATCTCTACAGGTTTGGCCTTTTCCATATCAAACCTCTTCAAAATCTTCTGGACATACTTTCCTTATGACAAATGGAGCACTCTTTTGCACCTATCTCTGCAAATCTCCATTCCAAGGATTTTCTCAGCTGGATCCAAATCTTTCATCCCAAATTCAAATGATAATGTCCTTTTCAACCTTTTCACAGCATCCATGCTTCTACTGCCTATGAGCATATCATCTAAATACAATAACAGGTATAGGGCATCCTCCTCATCTACATCCTTGACGTAGACACAACAAACATGTTCACATCTACTGAAATTTAGGCTCAAGATAAAGCTATCAAACCTTTGATCCCACTGACGAGGGGATTATTTCAAGCCATACAAAGACTTTCTGAGTAAACACACCTTTTCTTCCTATCCCATCTTCATGAAATCATCTAGCTGCTTCATGTTGATTCTTTCCTCCAAAGTCCCATGAAGGAAGGCCATCTTCACGTCCATCTGTTCCAATTCCATGTTATGTTGTGCCACCAGTGACAGTAAAACTCAAATAGTTGTATGATGCACCATAGGAGAGAAAATTTCTGTGTAGTCAATCCCTTTCCTTTGTGAGTATCCCTTCGCTACGAGCCTTTCTTTGAATCTGACTCCATCTTGTTTTGAAGGTGCTTCTTTCTTTGTGAACACCCATTTTAAGCCAATAGATCGAGCACCCTCTGAAAGATCCACCAGCTGCCATGTCTGATTCTTCTTAAGTGATTCCATCTCCTCCATCATGGCCTGCATCCATGAATCATGATTCTCACTCTTCATGGCCTCTACATAATTCTCTGGATCTCCATTAGCAGTGATGAGTGTATAGGAGATAACCTCATCAATGCCATATCTGATCGATCTTCTAATAGTATGTTGGGGCTTGTGCAAAGCCACTCCCACTGGCATATCTCTGCCTGATGTCTGTGGCTGCTCCTATACATCTATCTAAACTATCGACCCTTCATGCTGATTTTCAATCTGAGATAATACTTTTCTGCCTAGCTCCACCTCAACAGAAATACTTTTGTAAGTGGATGTAACCTACATGCCATCATTCTTTGACTGGCCACCGCTGTTCATCTTTGTTTTTCTAATTCCATCTATCCCAGACCTCCTCAAGATGCTCTTCTCATCAAAGATAATGTCCCTACTGATTACTAACTTCTGTGCCTGAGAGTTCCATAGTAGGTACCCCTTGACTCCTTGTGGATACCCTATGAATATCATCTTTTGAGATTTCGGATCCAATTTGCTCCTCTCGATTACCTCCACATGTGCATAGGCTGTAACCGAAGACTTTTAGATGGCCAAGCTCCACCTTCTTTCTACTCCAGACCTCTTCTAAAATACCTCCATTTAGCTTATAATGAGGAGAGCTGTTCACAAGAAAATAAGAAAAAGTTAGAGCATCACCCCAAAAGGACTTTGGGAGTGATGTCTGCAGCCTCAAATTCCATGCCTTCTCGATCAGTGTCCAATTCATCCTCTCCATGACACCATTCTGCGAGTAGTCATCCTCAATGTGTAATGGCGTTTGATGCCATTTTTCTCACAGTACCTCCTAAACTTCAGACTAGTATACTCTCCTTCATTGTCCAATCTCAGACACTTTACCTATCTTCCTGACTCCTCTACTTCAGCTCTCTAGGCTCTAAATCGGGCAAACATCTCTGATTTTTCTCTGATCAGATAAACCCATATCTTCCTTAAGAAATCATCAATGAAAGTAACAAAGTATTTTGCCCCACCTCTAGCTAATACAGGAGTTGGTCTCCATACATTCGAGTGCACTAAATCCAACACTCCCTCGCTATGCTTCGTACTTCTGACAAACTTCATCCTATGCTTTTGCCAAAGATACACGACTCATAAAGATCTATGCTCTCCTTCTTCAGAACTGGGATCATACCTCTTCTGCTTAGTTCTGTGAGCCCATGATCACTTATATGATCCATCCGATAGTGCCATAGTCGATATAAAATCTGCGACTTCTATGCCACTGCTAACACCTCTGTACTATTATTTACCACTGAGTCTTCCATTCTATAAAGATTGTTGCTCAGTTTTCTACCTCTCATCACCACTAAAGCTCCTTTAAAAATTTTCAGATATCCACTCCCAGCCTGGCTACTAAAAGCATAACCCTACTCCTCCAAGTAGCCCAAAGAAATCAAATTCTTTTTCAACTTTGGTACATGCCTGACATTTGATAATGTACGAATGATTCCGTCGTACATCCTCATCCCGATAGAGCCAATTTCAGCTATTTTGCATGGGTGATCATCTCCAAGGTTGACACTTCCACCATAAGTCTTCTGGTAGGTAGCAAACCATTTCCAATGAGAAGTATAGTGGTGTGAGCATGCTAAATCTAATATCCATATAGTATTGCACTTTGTGGATCCATCTGATACAACTAGCAGATCTTCTCCATTGCTCATAGAAGCTGTATCATCTTTCTTGCTGGCCTTCCCTTTTTTTGATCTCAAAAGAGGACAATCTCTTCTCAGGTGTCTAGATTGATGATATTTATAACATTTTAATATCATCTTCCTCTGATTGTAAGACTTTGACCTGCCCTTGGATTTTTCTCTTGTCTTCTCATTTGATCTTTCCTATCTTTCGTTCACAGCCAAGATCTCAGACGTAGGGTCTTCCTTGTAGATCTTCTCCCTTTGCTTGTTTGATCTGAGCATACCAACAACCTCTTCATAGTTTAGGGTCTCCTTTCCATAAACTAGAGTTGTTATGAGACCATCATACGAACCTAGGAGAGAACATAATAGCAGCAATGCCCGATCCTCCTCATTGATCTTCACATCCAAACTCATCACCTAAAAACACACCTGATTAAACCTTTGGATATATGCAACAAGATCTGCACCTTCAGACATCCTTAGACTATACAGCTGTTTCTTCAACCATAGCTTGTCCATCATGTTCTTCCCCATGTATGTATTCTCCAGTCTCTTCCAGAGCCCCTTTGTCGTAGTCTCTATACAAACCTCGAGCAAAACTTGATCGACCAAGCACATTCGGATTGTGCTAAAAGCAATTTCCTCCAACTCTTCCCAATCCTCAGCACTGATCTTTTTCAGCCTTTCTTTTGTCAAGACCTTGTAGATCCTCTGCTGAACCGATAAGTTCTTTACTCTTTGTTGCCATAGTATAAAGTTTCCCTTACCATCGAATTTTTCAAAATCCACCTTGAATCCACTTGATACCATGACTTCAAACAAGTCAAGAATAGATCCCTAACATCCTTCACGATCACACACTAGTAAAACTATCCTTCAAAGAAGATCTAACTAGCCCTAGATCCTCTTTCTAAATTTTTGTATCACCATTCCTTCATGTAAACAATCTCCACCTCAATCTCGAGACAACCACAAAGCAAACTAGAAATTTTTGAATAAAACTTGATGCAACAGATCCTACATGTAGTAAATCCTAGGTGTCTTCCTTTCTTCTATGCAATACTGCTTTGATACCAAATGTTGGGAATATGCATTCTTTCCATACGAATTGGCATAATTGCCGGTGATTAGCCAAGCAATCAAGGAAGTACTTCTTAGAGATCTCTACGAAAGCATGATTAAATAAATCAAAAAATAGAGAAAAAGAGATTTTCGAAAGAAAAGAGCTTTTATTCAGTATATTTCAGCACTCTTACAATCTTGATCTATTTTTAGTATATATACTTTACAAAGGATCAAGCCCAAGCTCATAGAAAAACTCTCCAAATCTAAACAACACACGTACACAAAATAATAACCTGCAAAAATTGAGTCAGCCTAGTTTCAGACTGAGCCGGCTAACCTGCAACTGGGTCGGCTTAGTCTCAAACTGAGTTGACCCAGTTGTGTACCATGCCAATAGTCCAAAAATGCTGCTTTCTATCTAAATTTTTCTTTGAGACCTAGACAACCCAGTCTTGGACTGAGCTGACCCAGTTTCCAACTGAGCCGACTTAGTCTCAGAGTGAGCCGACCTAGTTTTTAAACTTTACTATTGAGATTGATTCTTCTTCTGACTCACTTCCATCTTTTCATGACTTATCTTCTCATGTTTCCAAGACTTGGGAGTGCAACTTCTGAGCTCACAAGACCTTTACTCGCATTGAGAAAAGTTCAAGTTTGATCGGGGTAACTGCCCCCATCCTTAAAGCCAATGCAAGGGGAGTTTCTCTAATGGACATTCTTTGAGTAGTTCGGTAAGCTCAAAGCACATGATAGAGTTTGTCTATCCATGTTTCTTTTATCCTTTTGAGTCTAGCTTTTATTCCTTGAAGCAAAGTTCTATTAGTTGCTTCTACTTCACCATTTGCTTGCAAATGAGCTATTGATGTGAAGTGGTGAGATATATTTAATCTTTGAATAATTCAGCGAACTTCGCACCTGCAAACTGACGTTCATTATTAGTGATTAGTATTCAAGGTAGACCAAACCTACAAACAATTGACTTTCAAACAAAGTCCTGCACTTTGGCCTCAGTGATCTTTGCCAGGGATTTGGGCTCAATCCATTTAGTAAAATAATGTACTACCACCAACAAGAACTTTCACTACCCTGGTGCCATGGGAAAAGGTTCAAGTATATCCATCCCCCATTATGCAAATGACCAAGGGGTGCTCAGTGGTGTGAGCTGTGAAGCCGACTGTCTCTGAATGTTTGCATTTCTCTGACACCTATCATATTTTTTTACATAATCCACTGCATCTTGGTGCATTATTAGCCAATAATCTCCCTGATGGGATAACTTGTATGACAATGATCTCGCCCTTAGATGATTTCCACAAATTCCTTCATGAATTTTCCTCAAGGCATGGTTGGCTTCTGAAGGTCGGAAACACTTGAGGAGTGGTAATGAGTATGACCTCTTATATAACTTATTTTCATATAAAATATAGCAGAAAGCATGATTTCTTAACTTCCAAACTTTTTTGTGGTCTCTGAAAAAAATTTCATCTTTGAAATAAGAAATCAATGGATCGATCCAGCTAGGCTCATGGTCAACTTGCATTATTGCTAGAGGCTCTTCCAAACTTAGGTGTTGTAGGACTTTAAAGAGGACTTCTCTTGGGAGTTTATTCAGGCTAAAGTGGCTAACTTGGAAAGAAGGTCGGCTTTGGTGTTTTCCACCTTGGGGATCTACTGAATATTGAAGTCGTTGAAGGTTGAGATCAAGTCTTTTACTTTTTTCAAGTACTTCCTCATGCTTTTCTTTCGAGCTTCATAATTATTACTGACCTGCCCTACAACCAACTGAGAGTCACTGTAAATCTTTAGATGTTCTACTTTCAATTCTTTGACTATTTGTAGTCCTACAATCAGGGCTTCATACTCTGCTCTATTATTAATGGCAGAAAAGTCAAAGCATAATGCATACTATGCTATGACTCCTTTCGGATTGATGAGGATCAAGCCCGTACCTATCCCAGAAGCATTGGATGAACCATCCATATATACTACCTAGAAGTTTTCAGAGAGATCAGCCTTCTCTTCAGGGGAGCTAGGGATAAAAACTTCTTGATGTTCAGGTTCGGTCTCATCTGGAATAGTGCACTCCACCATAAAATCAGCCAGTATTTAAGCTTTAATGGATGACCAAGATTGAAAATGAATGTCAAATTTAGTTAGCTCAATTTCCACTTTGCCACTCTATCGGAGGTATCGGGTCGATGAAGAACCGCCTTGATGGATTGGTTAGTGAGGAAAGTAATTGTGTGCCCTTAGAAATAAGGCCAGAGCTTTCTGGTTGTAATCAACAAGGCATAGATTTCTAATTTGGTATACCTTATTTTTGCATCCCTTAAGACTCTACTTATATAATAGATTGGGCTCTAAACTTTAGCTTCTTTCCTAACTAATATGGCTCCAATAGCTACAAGGGATACAGTGAGGTACAAGAATAGCTCTTCTTCAGGTTCAGGTTTGGCTAGTAGTGGAGGCAAACTAAGATAGCTCTTCAATTCTTCAAGGGCCCACTGACACTCGGGAGTCTAGTTGAAGTTCTTAGGCTGCTTGAGTACTTGAAAGAAGGGCATGCAATGCTCTGCCGACTTTAATATGAAGCGATTCAGGGCCACCACCTTGCCTGTGAGGCATTGAACCTCTTTTATTATTTTTAGGGCAGTCATTTTCTGAATGGCTTTGATCTTCTCTGGGTTAGCCTTGATGGCATGGCTCGATACCATGAACCCCAAGAACTTTTTCGAGGTTACTCCGAAAGTGCATTTATAGGATTCAACTTCATCTTGTACTTCTGGAGGGTGCTGAAGCTCTCCTCAAGATCAGTAATATGATTTGGCGAAGATCGGCTTTTAACTAGCATATCATCTACATAGACCTCCATGTTTTGGCTAATCTACTCTTTGAAGATCTTATTTATCAAACGCTGATAGGTTGCTCCTGCATTTTTAAGTTCAAAGGGCATGATCCCATAACAATAAAAATCATGGTCAGTAATAAAAGCAGTCTTTTCCTCATCCTATGGTACCATCCGAATTTGATTATATCTAGAGAAAGCATTCATGAAGGTGAGGAGTTCATGTCCCAAAGTTACATTCACCATTTGGTCAATCCTAGATAGAGGGTAGCTATCTTTTGGATAGGCTACATTTAAATTTATGAAGTCTATGCACATTCTTCACTTGCCATTTGTTTTTTAACGAGGACAACATTTAAAATCTTATCCGGATAAAGCACTTCTCAAATGAATCCTACCTTAAGGAGCTTGTCGACTTCATCCATTATAGCCATCTACCTTTTTGGTGCAAAACTATATTTTTTTTGTTTGACTGGCCATTGTTTAAGATCCACTCCAAGCGATATTCCATGACCTCTGCATCAATCTCAAGCATATCTACAGGCACCTAGGCAAAAAATCTACATTCTTTCATAAGAAGATGACAAGTTGCCTTCTTACTTCTCCCTTCAGATTGGAGTTGATCTTCATAGTGTGCTTCTTATTTCCATCATTCAAAGGGACCTCCATAAGGTTGTCGATGGGTTCTCCTCTTTCTTCAGATAGATCATCATGGACATCAAGCCCATCCACTGGACAAGGGTCTGCTTGCCTTCATTCCTATAAGATAATATTATAATGATGCCGAGCTAGTGCCTGGTCTTCAATGACCTCCTCGACTCCATAGCTTGTTGAAAATTTTATTTTTAGATAATAAGTTAAAAACACTGTTCGAAGTGCATTCAAACCAGGTCAGCCAAAGATCGCATTATAGGTAGAGGGTGCTTTCACCATCAAAAAATTAACTTGAGCTCTAGTTTGCTTTGAGTATCGGCCTGCTACCATAGGCAATGTTATTACTCCTACTGGCACTGCATCACCTATGAATCCTACAAGTGGGAAATTCATCAGCCCCATTCTGCTATCAGGTATAGACATTTTAGAAAAAGCATCATAAAATAAGACATCGGTAGAGCTTTCATTATCAATTAAAATACGGTGTACATCATAATCAGTAATATTTAAAGTTACTACAACCGAGTCATTATGCAAAAATTGAACTTTCTAGGTATCTTCTTTGATGAAAGAAATGGGCTCTTCAGTCCACTACTTCTCTGCTGGCTCTACAAATGCACTGGCCTCTCCTCACTGATGTCCCCTAGTGATGGTATTGATGATTCCAAGGGGAGGCCGATCTCCTTACGGCTCATCCCACCAAGATGCCTCAAGCTGTGGCGGGGCTCTTGGATGATCTTCTCTTCTCTCTAGTCAGTGCTTGATGAATCGATCCAGCCAACCTCTTCTAATTAATGCCTCGATCTCCACCTGAAGCTGGATGCATTCCTTAGTATCGTGACCATGGTCACGATAGTAGAGGTAGTACTTATTGGGGTTGTGCTTGGTCGAATGAGTTCGCATTCTTCCTGGCCCAGGGAGCTGCTCCCTTATCTCCATCAACATCTGGGTCTTTGAGGTGTTCAAGGGAGCATAGTTGTTGAATCTTTTGGGAGGGGAGTTCTGTCAGGTCCTTCGATCCGGGCTTCCATGTCGATGAGCTCTAGGGGGAGTTCAAGCTCGTCTACACTTGGAAGGAGTTTTGGAGTGCAGCTGAGCTTCACTCAGTTTGCTTTTAGATGCGGGCTTGTTGGACTCACCTGCTTGCCACTCTTTTGCGGCCTCATCATCCTTCAACTTGAAGGATGACCAGCATATCAGCAAAATTTTTAGGATACTTTCTTTCCAGGGAGGATAGAAGATTATTTTTCTAAAGGCCACCCTTTAGTGCAACCATGGCCATAGACTGGTCCAAGTTTTAGACCTCCAGCATAGCAGCATTAAAGCGGCTGACGTAAGCCCGGATGGACTCTTCTTCTTTCTACTTTATGTTGATGAGGGAGTTTGAGCCTCATCTTGGACATCGACTGCTTATAAAATGGGTCAAAATTGATGGCTCATTTGATTAAAAGAGTAGATCATACCCGACATAAGGCTCGAGTACCAGTTTCTCCCTACTTCCTTTAGAATAGATGGGAAAGCTCGACACAGAATGGCATTTGGTGCACCATGGAGCAGCAGCATCATTCGGAAGGCCTCCAGATGGTCAACTAGATCAAAAGTCCTATCTTGGGTCTCGAATTGAGAGAGCTTGAAGTTCAGTGGCATAGACTTTTGCATGATATTGATAGAGAAGGGGGGATCGATGCATATGTCATCATGATGGGCTAGGGCGGCATGGCGGAAATCCTCAATCTACCAATTCATGTCCTGAAGCTTTTGATTAAGAGCATAATCTTAATCATAGATCTCAGAGGGCCACCGACTATAGATGAAAAAGTCTTCTTCAAAAAAAAATCATGATTGAAATAGGGGTTCCCTGCTCTCTGCTTTTCCTTTCCAAGGGCAACAGGCCTGCTGACCCAAGTTGTCCTTCTTGGCATCGATTCTTGAAGCTTTGGCTGGAAATTTTTGGCTGGGTTGCCGCCAGAGGTTGCTGTATGGCGTGTATGATTTTGGTAAGACCTTAAATCTGCTGCATCAGCAGGTTAAACTACTCTAGGTCCACCATGGCCATCGGTGGAGGGGGTTGAGGTGCTGGTGTTGGAGTAGGAGCTTGCAGATTCGACTCAGATCTAGTAGCGGATGTAGCAGACCATCAAGTGGTTATCTTCTTTGAGGGCATTTTGGAGTAAAAGAAGATTAAATAGAAGTGGACTCAAGAAATTAAGAGAGAAAAGAAGGTAGGTATTATTGACTGGGCACTCCTTTTTGAATAAGGGCTTAGTGATCCCTTCCTCTAATGTTAATCCTGTTGGTACAAAAATCCATGAGGATGCCAGAGGTAGTTGGAGTTGAGAAGATGAGGCTGTCGATGGGACCTACAAAATAAAGCCCAAACCAAAGTTGGGTGGCTCCGCAGGATACTTCGATGCTCAAGTTAATTCTTCGACCTACTAGAATGGAGTGCTTAAGAAATAAAGAAGCAGAGTAATGAAAAAGGGAAGAAAGCTTAGGAGAAACATATCTAGAGGGTCTTTTTTTATAGACGGAGCATGTAACAAAATGATGGTGACAGTCGTAACCGTCTAGTAGTGGGCTGCTCGGGGCCATGTAGAGTTTGTTATGGATGGTGGTGTCCATTATCATGATATGCCAGTTTGATGAGATTTAATAGTCAAGGTTCAGATGGAATGGTTGTTGGCAGTGAAGAGCCTCAAATCATGACTATTCTAAAGGAGTTTGATCTTCTCTAAGATCGTCCGTGTGTAAGTTGGTTTGTGTTTAGTGGGAAACTGAATTCATTTAGATGACAAGATCCTTCTAGGCAACTGGAAGGAGTTCGACTGGATGGAGATTGACTGAGAGGAGTTTGCTTGCCGACTAAAAAGAGTTTATCCAGAAGGAGTGCGACTGAAAGAGTTCGTCTAGAAGGAGTGCAGTTGGAGGAGTTCATCTGGAAGGAGTGCGACTGGAGCTTAAGCCTGTCATTCATTTCTAGTCAAAAGGCAAGGTTAATATAATAGTAGTTCTTCTTTACTGTTCAAAATCATGTTGCCAGACTTCTATATGCTTTCGAGAAGCTCTACAGTGCAAACTCGCCGCTGAGGAGGTCGATGAATTCTAGTAGGAGGGGGATCAACGGCCAAGGATTCTGGCTAAGGACTTCGGTGGGGATTGTTCTATCCCTGATAGGGACACGATGCTGTCGTTAAGACACCGTATTTATCAATTTAAATTCGACTCTTTACTTTTTAAACTAATTAAAAATTATGAAGAAAGTGGTGAGTCGGGTCGAATCCA
>QRFJ01000074.1:713875-742848 GCA_006176705.1 Cocos nucifera
TGATGATCATGTTGCACAGACTCTATTTTTGCTTCGAGAAAGCTCTAACAGTGCGCAAATTCGCCGCTGCAGGAGGTCGATGAATTCTAGTAGGAGGGGGATCAACGGCCAAGGATTCTGGCTAAGGACTTCGGTGGGGGTTGTTCTATCCCTGATAGGGACACGATGCTGTCGTTAAGACACCGTATTTATCAATTTAAATTCGACTCTTTACTTTTTAAACTAATAAAAATTATGAAGAAAGTGGTGAGTCGGGTCGAATCCATAGAGAGGCAATGATTTATTTCTAAAATTCTTGATTTTTTTTTTTAAGAAAAGAAAGCAAAGATTAAAGTCGAAAAATAAGATCTATAAATTAAAATAGAATTTAAATTATGCAAAAATAAATTTGATACTAAGATCTACTATTTAGATCTTAGCAACTACTTATAGTAAAATTAAAGAGCAATAAAGAACAAATAATTTAAAGAGCTAGAATTGAAAAGAATAAGAACTTTCTTATTAAATTTTAAAACTAAGATGCAGAATTTAAATACAAGAAATTAAAGAAAATTCAGAATTTTATACAAAAAATTAAGAAAAAAAAAAAAAAACTAGATAGAGATCGCAGATCGGCGTAGGTATGAAGATGGCGTAGAAGACCGGCTCTTCTCTCAGCAGCACCGCAGCTTTGAAGCAACTTTAATCCCGAGCTTGACTTCCCACCCTATACCTTAGCTTCTCTTCCAACCCTCTCCTTTCTTAGAGGCTTAGGATCCTTTTTATAGAGCTAGAAGAGGTAGATCTTATTCTAAAAGCAATATGGGACTAATTCCCTTTTGTAATCAAAAAATTTGAATAAAATTTGAAAAAACAACCTGTTACGTCTCTGGTAAAATCTGGTAAAATCAGGCTATCCGATAGAATCGAACGGTTCAAAAAATCATCACAATCGGATGCTATCAGCCAGATCAGCTCGAATTAAATACTGGCCATCGATCGTGCTTGATCGAGGAAATCTGGCCCGCAAATCGCGCTTCGGGAGGAGCTCCTGATCACTGTCGGGAGCGTCTGGACCGTCGGATCGAAGCTGGAATCACAGTGCTGCCATTTGATGATTGATCCGATGTGAAATTGGCAACCGAAAAAAGCTGACCGTCCACCGATCTTAACCGCAATCAACCCGCAGCCATCCGATCGCGCAATTACTGTTCCCATGGACCGCGTAGACCGGCCAGCACCCGCACACCGCAACCTCAACGCTTCTGTCACCGGAGTGAAAAATGAACAGATTGCCTGGAGCCACGATAAAATTTTGTAGACCCTTTAAGGTCTAGGTCCACCACGTGCAGCTCTTGATCGCCGGATTTTTGCTGAGCTGGCGGTCCACGCCTGGATCGTAGACCGCTGATGCTTCAATGACTGAGTCGGCTTTGGATGGCTCGGCTTCGCTTGGTGGCTCGGCTTGGCTTGGTGGCTCGGCTTGCGAAGCCGGTTGAGCCGTTTTCTCTTTTTTTTTTTTTAATTTATTTTATTAATTTTTATTTATTTTATATTTTTTTTAAAAAAAATTCATATCTTTTCATTTTAGCTCCGTTTACATTGAAATTTATTTCGTTGTGATCAAAAAAATGAGCCTCTTCTTTTAATAATAAATTTTATTTCTTAATTTTATTTTATTTTTATTATTTTTTAATTAATTTTTTAATAATAAAAATATGAATTTTTTTTAAAATTATATATAAATGATTGATAATTTTTAAAAATTAATATAAATTAATTAATAATTAATACTTTTATTGATGAATTTACGATGCTTATCACACCCCCCAACTTAAGCTTTGCTCATCCTCGAGTAAAGAAAGAATTTAGTTTAGATTAATTACCATATTTTGTTGAGATCTTCCTTCACAAAAATAAATCTAGAATTTAAGATCAAAAGTTTAGACAGTATTACTAACTAAGTATTGAGTTTCAGAAGTAAATTTCATGGTAGATTAATCAGAAACTTTCTTAGAGTTCATCTAAAGATTTTCAGCACTTTGTGTCGTGAATACTTGATAGGAACGGCGCCAAAAACTTGATAGGGACACGATGCTGTCGTTAAGACACCGTATTTATCAATTTAAATCCGACTCTTTACTTTTTAAACTAATTAAAAATTATGAAAAAAGTGGTGAGTCGGGTCGAATCCACAGAGAGGCAATGATTTATTTCTAAAATCTTTTTGATTTTTTTTTTTTAAGAAAAAAGCAAGATTAAAGTCAAAAAATAGATCTATAAATAAAAATAGAATTTAAAATTATGCAAAATAAATTTGATACTAAGATCCTCATTTAGATCTTACAACTACTTATAAGTAAAAATAAGAGCAATAAAGAACAAATAATTTAAAGAGCTAGAATTGAAAAGAATAATGAAACTTCTTATTAAATTTAAAAACTAAGATGCAGAATTAAATACAAGAAATTAAAAAATCAAAAAATTTTAATACAAGAAATTAAAGGAAAAAAAAAAAACTAGGATGAAGATCGCAGATCGGCGTAGGCATGAAGATGGCGTAGAAGACCGGCTCTTCTTCTTCAGTCAGCAACCGCAGCTTTGAAGCAACCTTTAATCCCGAGCTTGACTTCCACCCTATATCTTAGCTTCTCTCCAACCCTCCTCCCCTTCTTAGAGGCTTAGGATCTTTTCTATAGAGCTAGAAGAGGTAGATATTTATTTCTAAAACAATATGGGAACTAATTCCCTTTGTAATCGTAAAAATTTGAATAAAATTTGAATAAAAACAACCCTGTTACATCTCTGGTAAATTGGTAAAATCAGGCTATCCGATAGGAATCGAACGGTTCAAAAATCGTCAAAATCGGATGCCTTATTCAGCTGATCAGCTCGAATTAAATACTGGCCATCCTCGATCGCGCCTTGATCGAGGAAAATCTGGCCGCAAATCGCGCTCGGGAGTCCGATCACCTGCCGGGAGCGTTCGGACCGCCGGATTCGAAGCTGGAATCAGGCGCTGCCGTTTGATGGTGATCCGAGTGAAATTGGCAACCGACAAAAAATGCTGACCGTACCGATCTTAACCGCAATCAACCGCAGCCGTCCGATCGCGCAATTACTGTTCCCATGGACCACGTAGACCGGCGCAGCCGCACACCGCAACCATATCAATGCTTCTGTCACCGAGTGAATGACCAGATTGCCCTGTGAGCCGCGATAAAATTTGTAGACCCTTTAAGGGTCTAGGTCCACACGGCCAGGCTCTGATTCGCCGGATTTGCTGAAGCTGGCGTCCACGCCTGCGATCGTAGACGCGCTGAGTGGCTTAATGACTGAGTCGCGGCTTTGAGGCTCGGCTTCGCTTGTGGCTCGGTTGGCTTGCGGAGCGATTGAGCCGTTTCTTTATTTATTTATTTATTAATTTATTTAATTTTATTTATTTTATATTTTTTAAAATTCATATCTTTTTCATTTTAGCTCCATTTTATTGAAATTTATTTCGTTGTGATCAAAAAATGAGCTTCTTTCTTTTAATAATAAAATTTTATTTCTTAATTTTTATTTATTTTTTATTATTTTTAATTAATTTTTATTAATAAAATATGAATTTTTTAAAAATTATATATAAATTGATTGATAATTCTAAAAAAATATAAATTAATATAAATAATTAATAACTTTTATTGGTGAATTTACGATGCTTATCACACCCCCCAACTTAAGCTTTGCCGTCTTGAGTAAGAAAGATTTAGTTTAGATCAATTACCATATTTTGTTGAGATCTTCTTTCATAAAAATAAATCTAGAATTTAACGATCAAAAGTTTAGACACGTATCACTAATAAGTCTGATTTCAAACTAAATTTCAACAGCATTAATTAGAAACTTTCCTTAGAGTTCATCTAAAGATTTTCAGCACTTTTGTGGCGTGAATACTAACTTAGCATTTGGGTGTTGAATCAAAGGGCAAATGATCTTCTTTTTATCACCTATTTGTGGTTAGTTTTATATACTCTCAAGTTAAGTGCAATGAATTAAAGTAGCTTTCACTGCTTTCTTTTTTTTTTTTTTTAAAATTTTGCTCGAGATTGGCACTTCTCTTCACCATTGATGTAACTTTTCATTTAAGGTGAAGAGTTCTTAGTGATAGGCAATCCACTAATACTCCTATTTTTTGCCAACTCCTATTTTTTCTTTATTTTTTTCATGTTTTTTTTTTTTTTTTTTAGAACGAGGTAGCTCTTTTTCTTAAATTCAATTTCTATAATTGAAAGAATAGTTAACACTATCAATTTTAGGTGTAATTGAATCCTCAATTTAGCCTTATATCAATCAACCTGGCTGTGGCTTCTATAGTGTGCTCGTGCAAGTAAGTGCTGTTAGCCTTCTAACTACACTAAGTAGGTTGCTAATGGTCTGACCAACATAATTATGCTTCTAGACTCCGCTACCCATATTAGTTTAATTACTTTCTAACTTTAATTAACTTATCCTGTTCTATTTTGCTTAAGATTTCTCTTCCCAAATGATGGTTTGTCAAAATTTTTTTTTATTTTTATTATTTCTTTTAATAGTTTTATTATTTTAATATATATTATTTATTTATTTAATTTTTTTTAAAAAAGTTATTTTTTTAATATTTTATTTATTTTATTATTATTTATTATTTAATATTTTTATTTTTTATTGATATTATTTATCTTATATATATATATAAATTTTGTTTTATTTTTTTTTATTATTATTATTTTTTTTATATTTTTTTTTTTACTTTTTATCCAATGAATTTGACATTGGCCTCAAATAAAAAGTGTAAATTGTTTATTTATTTATGCATGGGTCTTGAAGCTTATGATCCTTCCCACTTAGCCTAAAAAAAAAATAAATAAATAATTAAGATTCAAGAAGCTATCCTGGTATGCCCAAATCAATACGCTAAAGTTTATTGTCTTCAACCACAAGATGCGTTTAATTAACATTGTTTTCATTAATCTGCACTTGATCAATATTTCATGTAATATATCCTCAAAATATATGGTTTTAACCTTTGCCATTTTACGTTAAAAAGAATTTTAGTCCTGGGATCATAATTAATTGCACGAATGTGGGAAATATCATGATTAACTATATAAGGTACCCCATACTGGATTTTAGTTTTCCAGAAAATAATCGAAGCCTGAGTTAAATAATCAGACTTCTTCGATCTGGCTCAAGAGTTTTTCTTGAAATATTTTATCATGGAAGGCTTTCATTTTTTTTACTTAAAAGTTTTTGAATTTTCATAAGCTTCATTCCTTAATTCTCTCTAATTCACTTAATGTAACATCCGATTGGAACCAGCTATTGTTTAATTGAAATTAATATAATTTATTGCCCAATATGCTTTTATGATCAAAGTTCTAACCGGAGTGATGACATCTTTTTCCCATATTTAATCTATATTGAGGAGACATCCAATGGGAGTTTTACTAAAGCGTCCTACTAGGCCCAATAATGCTCAATCCAATTCGATCGACCAACTTTTCGATCAGGCCTAATAGTCCTTTTTTAAAATAATTCTTGATTTTCCATTAGAGACTTCTAGCCCTGATCCACTTGTTTGCGGATGGTATGTTATGTATCTTATGTTCACGGCGCCCATATTTTTGTAATAAAGTCTAAATTGATGATTTGTAAAATGGGTACCTCGTCCCGTCACTATGAATGCAGTACTCTGAAATCCGAACCTGAAAAAGATATTCTTCCTCTGAATAAATTTTAGACTCACTTAGATAATGCTATTGGTTCGAGTTCTATTCTGCTCATCCATTTCGAATACACATTAATCAACCAGCGTACCATAAATGTCATTCAAATCCATTGGAAGGTGTAAAAAGTCCCTAAGAATCAATTCCGCATACATCAAAAATTTCAAACACTAGATAAATTGGGTTCAAAAGGCATCATGTCTTTCTTTGGAAAATATTCCGCTTAAGGCTTTGACACCTTAAAACAACTCCATGCTAAAAGTATGGCATCCTTAAATAATTGTTGTCCAATAAAACCATTTTAAACCACTTTGGTGGACTATTTTTCGTCAGAAAAGGTCCTCGACAAGCAAGAGTATACAAATAATAGAATACTCCATTGTTTCAGATTCAGGAATACAATCTACGAATGATTTGATCACAAAATCTTAAAAAGCTCAGGATCTCCCCAAAAATAATATTTGATGTTGACAGAAATCGATCTAATGCTGCTTCTCCATTCTTCCATCTTAACCAGGCCCAGGAAATATCCCCCTATGACACAGTAATTTGACAATATTTGCAAAACCAAGGAGTCTTTGTATGTGAAACTTGTTACATAGTATTCATCTAGAAAAAGATCCTCTGATGATAAATGGTTATTATCTTCACCTAGGCATGCCTAGACAGATGTCTTGCTACAACATTTTTAAGATCCCCTTCTTATATCTCGAATATTTTTTATCAAATGTACTAAATCTTGTAACAATAAAATGCCATCTAATTAATCATGGTTTAGACATCTTCTTTAAGCAGGTATCTCAAGGCTGAATCTGATCCGATAAATTATTGAATTTTGAATCTCTAATAAAATATGAATCTAAACTTTTCTAGGGCAAACACAAATGGCAGCAACTCTTTTTAAGTGGTGGTATAATTGCTATATTGTGCTTCATCAGAGTTCTACTCAAGCAGTAATAGATCACATACAAGTGAACATTTGTTACCCTTTGCCTAGGACAGCTCCTATGCAAAATCTAGAGGCAATCGCACTAATTTCAAAGAAGTATGACCAATTTAGGAGGTTTGTAGATTGGAGCTTTGGTCACAAATAGTTCTTTTAAAATTTCATAAGCTTTAAGAAACAATTTTCATCCAACAGTAAAAGAAACATACCTTAGCTAGGAGATTACACAAAAGGACGAGAAAATTTTAAGAAAGAACTCTTTGATGAACGCGACGATAGAATCCTACATGACAAGAAAATACGAAATTCTGTTTGACAGAAGAGTGGGGAGGCGCAAAAGTTTAGAAATTGTTCACTTTACTTATCTACCTCAAATTCCCTTTCTTGGAATACTAAGTGTCCCTAAAATGATCAGCCATTTTGAACCATGAATGGCTCTTTTTCCCAGCTTTAAACTAACCAGTTAGCCTCAATACAAGCATATCGTTTTAATATTTTCTTCAAAATTGTGTGAGGACACTCTCAAAAAATTCTCCAAAGATCAAAAAGTCATACATCAGAATATTTCTAAGAAAATCTCACTATCATGTCTGAAAATAATTGACATCACATTGCACGCGTTGAAAAGTTGTCAGGTGCATTACATAATCCGAAATGCCATTCCTAGATCAGAAAAACAAAGTCCATAAATGACATGATTAAACGCGGTGGTCTTTTCTTGAGCTCCTGGTAGATTTGCTAACCGATGATTGTAATCCCGAGATATCATCTAAAGCAAAGTATATTCGTTGGCCCTGCTAGTTTTCATAAGATTGTGTACGAGTAAAGGGTAAGGGAAAAGTGAATCTTGTCAGGGTGGTTGTATTTTGAAGTTTTAGTGTCCTATAATCTATGCAAGACGTGCCACTCCAGCTGGAGTCGAGGTTGGAAACTAAGTTTCCCATGTTCAGTGCGGACAACCGTAAGTTCATGATTTTTTGGAACAACTGTGTAGGACTCACCCAGTGGCTGTCAAGATAGGATATAATATTCCAGCATCTCATCATCCAGGATTGTAATACTCTTATCTTTCTGACTTTCAGTGCATGTTAGGATTAAGCCTTCTTTGCATCTTCTCGAGTTGTTTGGCATTTAAATCTTCTGTAATAAATATGGGTGCATGCATATGACGACTAATTCCCTTGTTAAATCGGCAACGGTCCACCTATGGCCTCTTAACTAAGTGGTATTTTTGAAGTGTATTATGACGCCATCAATCACGTGGACGTTGTATCTGCTGGTCAGGCGATATTATAGGCGTTGGATTAGTTCAAAAGTATGTCGAGAGCTGTAGAGTGGCTAGCGGCTCTACTATGCTCAAGCGCGATCGGGCAGCGGAGAGCATTCATTAAGACCTGAGCGGTGTCGTATATTCTTTGATCCTAAAAAATAGCATACTTATAGTGATTCAGGGTAAAACGCGGTTTGTAGTTTCAAGTTGTGGTGGGCCTGAATTGAAGGAGTAATCGGTTCAATTTTTTTCGCATCCAAGGTAAGGGCTCAATTCTCTTGCTTATCCATGACACACGTGTGTAATAGAATGATATCTGATGGATTGTGCATTGAATATGTGCAAAATACTAAGAAGTTCCAGTGAGCGGAGCGCAGAGGCCGGGTTGATCCAGTCGTGACACGGTCACAGTATCTGCTATTTACGAGGAAGACGGTCCTTATTATTGTGCAAGTAGGCGGCTATTCTTATATAGTAGCCGGCGTGTCATGTGCATTTCTGATGTTCTGTTAAATAGATCTTAAGGACAGATCGAGCAGCATAGCAATTGGAGTTGCACCGCAAGATACTGCTTAGTGTATATACGACATTCACAGTGAAGTAACTCAGTAGTGTGCACAGTGTATAGTGGGATCTAATAGCAGGGATGAGTGAGGCAGTCGCACACGTAGCTCGCGCGTCTTGGAGTTGGTGGCAGACGGGTACTCTGACTCCACTGGAGTATAAAAATATAACATTTCTTACTTTTTGTTCCCAAAAGAAATATCCATAGCTCCCATTTTACCAGTTGATATTTGGCATTCCGCGCTGCTAAGAATGGACGTCCTAAAAATTATGGGAATTTTTGGAGTTAGGCTCTTGGGTGTTCCATGTCAAAGTATGGAAAGTCTTATAGAAATAACATTTATCCTTAGCATGGACTTAATAAGACCTTGAGAGACAAGGTCCCTCAAGTAGTACTAAGCGAAAAGCCAAGACTGAGTTCGAGTATCGGATACCTCATTTAATAGATTGTCTATTGTTGGCCAACTGCGTATACTCTCATGAGACGGCGTATCAAGTGTATGTATCTCATGTACGTCAAAATTGAACTATGATGACGATTATGCGTGGCGGGTGTATTGGTCTGATTTTAATCTTCTGCAGCTGTTTCTAGTCACGTGTATTACTCCAGCGTACCAAGTATTGTTGTATGGAGTCCATACTCTAAAACCCGACCCGCGAGAGATAGGAAGGTTGGAGAGGAGGAGGAGCTTCTATTCACACTTATAGCTCCTAGAGTCTACCAGTGTAGTTATGAGATGACGTGCACGTTCCGGTCGAAACGACTATTTATCTCATACTTCCAATAACCCTGAAATTAAGGGTCACCAAGGATCTTATCATCTTATTGAGTATTTGGATTTAGAAATCAAGATAGCGAGGACCTAGCACTGTACAGATCCTCGGGATAGCATACTTCTTTTTGGTGGTTCGTGGCTTCACGCTTTTGCGGTCACAGATTCTTTAAGAAATTTTAGCATAGCTGGAACATACTGATATTGCATACGATGAGGGGTAAAATTTAAATATGAACTTGTTTTATTAAATAGTTTTCCATTAGCTCCGTTGTTTGGCGTTTTTCTTGGCTTTTTGCGAGAAGAGCCTGCTTTCTGAAGAGCCGAAGGAAATGGGGCTTCTGGGTTTAATAATGTCTCAGCCTATTACATACTGTTCTCTTCTTTCTTTATCCAATCTTATAAGTGTCCAAGTACCAGTCTAAGCTCAGAGAGTTCTTCTATATGAGTATCTTCTTCAAATTTCTCAAATCTTGGCTAACATCAAGTATTGGCCTCTATCCCTGCGTCTTGATATGGGTCCCCTTAAAGAATACCTACCACTTCTAAGTTCAGATAATTGCTTTGGGCAATTTTCTAATTGGGGGTTCTTAAGGTGGAATGGTTAGATGATGATAAGATCCAGGGGTTGATTAGACATTGGAGTGGATTATTTTTAGGATCTTGCAAATTGAGGTTGGCTTGGTAATTACACGCCGGATTCCTCTCTCATGCAGACTCAGCTATTTTTATGCCTGATGTTGACGATAGAATCCTACATGACCAAGAAAAGATCGAATTTGTTTGACAGAAGTGGGAGGAGGAAGTTTAGAAATTAGTTCAACTTTAGCTTTATCTACCTCAATCCCTTTCTTGGATACTATATGTCCTAAAACGATCCCTTCTTGAACCATGAAGTGGCTCTTTTCCCAGCTTAACACTAGATTAGCCTCAATACATCGTTTTAATATTTTCTTCAAATTGTTGAGACAACTCTCAAAAGATTCTCCAAAGACTGAAAAGTCATCCATGAATATTTCTAAGAAATCTCCTATCATGTCTGAAAATATTGACATCATGCACCGTTGAAAAGTTGCAGGTGCATTACATAATCCGAATGGCATTCTACGGAAAAGCAAAGGTTCCATAAGGACATGTAAAGGTGGTCTTTTCTTGATCTCCTGGGTAGATTGCTACCTGATTGTATCCCGAGTATCCATCTAAAAAGCAAAAGTATTGTTGGCCTGCTAGTCTTTCTAGGATTTGATCGATAAAGGGTAAGGGAAAGTGATCTTTTCGGGTGGTTGTATTGAGTTTTCTATAATCTATGCAGACACGCCACCCAGTGGAAAGTCGTGTTGGTACTAAGTTTCCATGTTCAGTGCGGACAACCGTAAGTCCAGATTTTTTTGGAACAACTTGTGTAGGACTCACCCAGTGGCTGTCAGAGATAGGATAAATAATTCCAGCATCTAACCATTTAATTACTTCTTTCTTGACTACTTCTTGCATGTTAGGATTAAGCCTTCTTTGCATCTCTCGAGTTGGTTTGGCATTATCTTCTGTATAAATATGGTGCATGCATATTGACGGACTAATTCCTTTTAAATCGGCAACGGTCCACCCTATGGCCTCTTTATATGTTTTTAGAATATTTACCAATTGGTTTTCCTGTTCAGTAGTTAAGTTGGAAGCAATTATTACTGGTAGGGTTTTCTTTGATCCTAAAAATACATACTTAAGTGATTCAGGTAAAGGTTTTAGTTCAAGTTGTGGTGGGGCCTGAATTGAAGGACGTAGTGGTTCAATTTTTCGCTCAGGTAAGGGCTCAATTTTCACTGACCAAGGTAATGAATGTGATGGTTGAGGTAAATTAAGCAGGGTATTTACTTCCTGGGTTTGAGTATCTTCAGTGGGTTCATCATCTTGTAGTAAATCTAAGGAGGAATTAGATTCAACTATTTCATCTATCTGATTGATTACAAAGCAGTCTTCCTCCTCTTGGGTGTACTTTGGGGTATTAAAAACATTAATTCTTACTTTTTGATTCCCAAAAGAAATATCCATAGCTCCCATTTTACAGTTGATATTGGCATTCGCGGTTGCTAAGAATGGACGTCCTAAAATTATGGGATTTTGGTTCAGCTCTTGGGATGGTTCCATGTCAAGTATGAGAAAGTCTACAGGAAAATAACATTTATCTACTCTAACTAGAACATCCTCAATTAAACCACGCGGTGTTTTTATAGATCTATCAGCTAATTGCAAAATGACTGACGTGGGTTTTAATTCTCCAATCCCAAATTTTTCATAAACCGAGGTTGGAAGGAGGTTTACACTAGCTCCTAAGTCTAGTAATGCTCGGTCAAAGGTTATACCTCCAATAACACATGAAATTAAGGGTGCACCAGGATCTTTCATCTTTTGAGGTATTGGATTTAACAGGACCGCACTTACATCCTCGGATAGCATAACTCTTTTGGTGGTTCGTGGCTCACGCTTTTGGGTACAGAGTTCTTTAAGAAATTTAGCATAGGCTGGAACATGCTGAATTGCATCGATGGAGGGGTAAATTAATATGAACTTGTTTAAATAGTTCCATTAGCTCCTTGTTGCGTGTTTCTTGCTTTTTGCGAGAAGAGCCTGCTTCTAAGGCCGAAGGGAACGGGGCTTTGGGTTTATATGTCTCAGCTAATTCATCTGTTCTCTTCTTTTCTTTATCCATCTTATCAGTGTCAGTACCAGTCTTAAGCTCAAGTTCTTCTATATGATTATCCTCTTCTTCAAATTTCTCATCTTGGCTAACATCAGTATTGGCCTCTATCACCTGGTCTTGATATGGGTCCTTAAGAATCCTACCACTTCTAAGTTCAGATATTGCTTTGGCATTTTCTAATTGGGGGTTCTTAGGTGGAATGTTAGATGGATGAGTAAATCCAGGTGGTTGATAGACATTGGATGGATTATTTTTAGGATTTGCAATTGGTTGGCTTGGTAATTGACCCGGTTCTCTCCTCATGCTAGACTCAGCTATTTGTCCTATTTGAGCTTCTAGTCTGGCGATTGATTGTTGTTGGCTTAGAATTAATTGTTGAAGTTGATTGAATTTATCGTCGGCTAGATTGGTCTGTTGAGGAGGTGGGTATGAGGGTTGATTATAATGTAGTGGTTGAGAAGACTGACTAGGCTGACCCTTATTATAGGCATAGTTCTGGTATTGGGGCCTATTTTGATAATTCTGAACTGGTGGGATTTGGGTCTGAGCCTGAGTTTGTTGTGGTTTCCAAGAGAAATTAGGATGGTTTCTCCAACCAGGATTATATGAATTTGAATATGGGTCATTAAGTGGTTTTGAGTAACCTTGAGCAGCTTGGACTTGTTCTTGGATAAGAGGTGGTAATTGTGCAACCGTGGGACATTCACTTACATGATGTGTTGGGCTAGCACAAATAGAGCAAATCACTTGATAATTAGAAGCTGGTGTGTATTGTGCAGGGGATTGTTGACCTAAGTTTAGGAATTGATCTAATTTCTGTGCAATAAGGTCGACTTTATCTAATTTTTGTGCTATTATGTTCAAATCTGCCTTAGAATTGAGTTCCGAAGTTTTGATCTCATAAATTCCTGCCCGTTTTTGTTGAGAAATTGATCTTTCATAAGAAGATAATGAAGCATGGTTAATAGAGTTTTCACTTAAAGTTTCAAACAAGGTATAAGCTTCATCCTCACTTTTGCTCATGAATGCACCTCCACAGGATGCATCAACCATCTGCTTATATTGATCTCCTAAACCTTCATAGAAAGCTTGTACAATTTGCCACTTAGATAGACCATGGTGTGGGCATTTTCTAAGGAGTTCCTTAAGTCTTTCCCATGATTCATGAATTTGTTCCCCTGGAAGCTGAGCAAATCCCGTGATGGCTCGCCTCATGGTATTGGTTCGTCCTATGGGATAAAATTTCTTAAGAAATTCATGTTGCATCTCTGCCCATGTTTGAATTGTTCTTCCTAATGTGCCAAGCCAGTACTTGGCTTTATCTTTTAATGAGAAAGGGAACAAGGTCAGTCTAAGGGCATCATCAGAAAAATTCTGAATTTTTACCGTAGAGCAGATTTCTAAGAACTCATCCAGATGTTTGTAAGGGTCTTCATTGGCATTCCCATAAAAAGATGGGAGCATCTGGATTGTGGTCGACTTAATCTCATAGTGACTAGCAGGGATATCAGGTATGTGGATGCAAGTCGATGGGTTGTAGGTGGAAGGAATAAAGTATTCCTTCATCTGCCTAGGTGGTTCTTCACGATTTCCAGCCATTTGATTATCTGGTCTTAAATGAATTAGTCTTTCAATTTCAGGATCTGGTTTAACTAGGTCAGGTAAAAGTGATCTTCTACCGTGCATGTACTAGTGCAATTTGATATATGGTTCAATTTTTTTTTTTTTTTAAATTATTATTATTATTTTTTTTAATTTATTTATTTTTTTAAGAAAAGAAGAGAGAAAGAAAGAAGAGGAAAAATCCTAAAGAATCTTAAATCTGGAGAAGATAGGGAGGAGTTAATTTTTATGTTAGATATTATTTGGCAAACAAGTTAGGCAATCAATCCTGACTAAGAGTTATCCTAGATCTAGACAGCTCCTAACTGCCAAGATCACCTTCAAGCCCTCCAAATAGAGGATTAACCAATCAACTGGCCAGGTAAGTGTAAAGTCGGTGGGAGTCCCTCCGTTGCTTGCCTTAGACACCAATTGTGCTTGGCCAGGTAAGCGAACAGAACCAATTAAGTAACCACCTTCTTTCGGGCCCAATCGTCCCTGAACCACTTTCCTAGACACCAGTCAAATTGATTAATCCTAACTTGGTTCAACTCTTAGGATTTCTTGTCCTATTGAGCTCGAATATCCTTAAAGGTTAATGTCTAATTGATTTTAAGAGTTAAGGTTTGGGTTAATGCAGGATGCTGGTTGGTTGTTTGTGGGCTAAGGAAGGGTGATCAAATCCCCACCTTATCTTGTTTAATGGGTTGTGCCCTTAATTTGGTTTAATATGAAATATGCAAAAGAAAAAAAAAATTCCAATCAAAGAGTTCTATGCAATTTAAACTAATTAATTAAATTATAAAAAGGCTTACCTTGACTCCAGCAATCACCAAAAATAAGAATAAAAACTAATATGATGGATGCTCTAAATAATTAGGGTTTCTAATCTTGTGATGAGATTTTTAATTAGGTTTATGTAGGTAATATTTTTAATTAATTTAAAATAAAGCAAATATTAAAAATAAAGAAAGAGATTTAGGGTTTAGGAATGATCTCACCGAATAGGATTGAGAGTTTTGTTCGTGCCCTAATCTTCCTTGTTCCTTTTTTTTTTTTTTTCTGCAAAATAAATAAAAAAAATAATGAGTAGGCAGTAAAAAAAATCAAAGAAATAAAGAAATTTTAATTTTTATGCCTCCCCGGCAACGGCGCCAAAAACTTGATAGGGACACGATGCTGTCGTTAAGACACCGTGTTTATCAATTTAAATCCGACTCTTTACTTTTTAAACTTAACTAAAAATTATGAAGAAAGTGGTGAGTCGGGTCGAATCCACAGAGAGGCAATGATTTATTTCTAAAATCTTTGATTTTTTTTTTTTTAAGAAAAGAAAGCAAAGGATTTTTTTTAAAAATTAAAGTCGAAAAAATAGATCTATAAATAAAAATAGAATTTAAATTATGCAAAAATAAATTTGATACTAAGATCTACTATTTAGATCTTAGCAACTACTTATAGTAAAATTAAAAAGCAATAAAGAACAAATAATTTAAAGAGCTAGAATTGAAAAGAATAATGAAACTTTCTTTATTAAATTTAAAACTAAGATGCAGAATTTAAATACAAGAAATTAAAGAAAATTCAGAATTTTAATACAAGAAATTAAAGGAAAAAGACTAGATGAAGATCGCAGATCGGCGTAGGCATGAAGATGGCGTAGAAGACCGGCTCTTCTTCTCAGCAGCACCGCAGCTTTGAAGCAACCTTTAATCCAGAGCTTGACTTCCACCCTATACCTTAGCTTCCCTTCCAACCCTCCTCCCTTTCTTAGAGGCTTAGGATCCTTTTTATAGAGCTAGAAGAGGTAGATATTTATTTCTAAAAGCAATATGGGACTAATTCCCTTTGTAATCGTAAAAATTTGAATAAAATTTGAATAAAAACAACTCTGTTATGACTCTGGTAAATCTGGTAAAATCTGGCTATTCCGATAGGAATCGAACGGTTCAAAAATCATCAAAATCGGATGCCTATCAGCCCAGATCAGCTCGAATTAAATTCTGGCCGTCCGATCGCGCTTGATCGAGGAAATCTGGCCGCAAATCGCGCTTCGGGAGTCCTGATCACCGTCCGGGAGCGTTCTGGACCGTCGGATCGAAGCTGGAATCAGGCGCTGCCGTTTGATGGTGATCCGAGTGAAATTGGCAACCGAAAAAAATGCTGACCGTCCGATCTTAACCGCAATCAACCGCAGCCGTCCGATCGCGCAATTACTGTTCCCATGGACCGCGTAGACCGGCCGCACCGCACACCGCAACCAATCAACGCTTCTGTCACCGAGTGAAATGACCAGATTGCCCTGTGAGCCGCGATAAAATTTTGTAGACCCTTTAAGGGTCTAGGTCCACCACGTGGCAGGCTCTGATTCGCCGGATTTTGCTGAGCTGGCGGTCCACGCCTGGATCGTAGACCGGCTGATGGCTTCAATGACTGAGTCGGCTTTGATGGCTCGGCTTCGCTTGGTGGCTCGGCTTGGCTTGGTGGCTCGGCTTGCGGAGCCGGTTGAGCCGTTTTCTTTTTTTTTTTTTATTTAATTTTTATTTATTTTATATTTTTTTAAAAAAATTCATATCTTTTTCATTTTAGCTCCGTTTTACTTGAAATTTATTTCGTTGTGATCAAAAAAATGAGCTCTTTCTTTTAATAATAAAATTTTATTTCTTAATTTTTATTTATTTTTTATTATTTTTTAATTAATTTTTTAATTAATAAAAATATGAATTTTTTAAAAATTATATATAAATTGATTGATAATTTTTAAAAATTAATATAAATTAATTAATAAATTAATACTTTTATTGGTGAATTTACGATGCTTATCAACCCCCAACACCTACAATCCAGGCTCAAATCATGGAGCCAAATTAGATCTTAAATTGATCAACCACATGTGACTGTGAGTCAACCTTGACTAAGACTTACATCTAATAGACTGATCAAATCTAAGCACTCTTGATCCCACCTAACCAACTATTGATTTGATTTGATTAACCGCTAGACCTAATCAAGCTACCCATACTCGAACCCATATTTTATGAAAATATCTTAGATCTAAAAATTCATAATTTTAAAATCTAATTAATTTCATAAACTTAATTCTTAATTAAGTCCAAACTTGGTTCAAGGTCAAATCATGTAAAGATCCTAGGATTTTTGGATCCAGGATTTTGTAGAAAAGAAAGTTTTTAATTTTTGATTAAGGGCAAATGAGCAGCACCCCTACACGCCATAAGAGCACGCCATCGAATAGAAAGAGAGGATGTTTAAACCCTTCTTACTCTTATGACTGGATGGCCAAGGAGAATGCCTTGATTAGAAATATGAACTACACTAAAAAATAGTTTGATCTA
This sequence comes from Cocos nucifera, assembly GCA_006176705.1. Lineage (NCBI taxonomy): Eukaryota > Viridiplantae > Streptophyta > Magnoliopsida > Arecales > Arecaceae > Cocos > Cocos nucifera. Next base: position 730,808 of record QRFJ01000074.1, read on the forward strand.
ACACATATATCTCATATATGATTAAAGATCTAACGTACACATGCTTTGTATATTTCATATATATCAAATTAAAATATTTGAATTTTTATTTTAAATCTAATTATATCTGATGTAACATCTGATAATAAGAATTTAAATGATCATATCATAAAAATTTTAGATCTAGACTAATCATGGCATAAAACTATAGAACTAGTCTAGACATGCATTATATATATCATATATATGAAAATTTTAAATGAATCTACTGATTTCATATCTGATTACATATCATATAACATCTAAAATAAAAATAATCAGATCATAAAAAAAAATTAAATCAAAATAGATCTAGAGAGTTGCAAATGCAGCTCTGATACTAGTTGAAGGAATCTCTATTCCTTGGCTGTAGGATTGATCTGATCTAATTTGATTAGAAAAAAAATTTGAAAAATTATTTTCTAAGATCCAATTAGATCTAAGAGTTTTTATATCTGATCAGATTAATCTAATTATAAAAATAAAAATTAAAATAAAATTAGTAACATTTCATGTTATCTAATCGAATAAATAGTTTACCTGCAGTGATGATCTAACGAAGCTTCGAGGTTCCATTCCTAGCTACGCACGTGCCCAACCTCTATCAGAGTCTACTTGAGTCAGATCTAAAGGTCTCCTCCTTCTAGATCTAGTGTCAAAAACTTAGATCTGAATTCCTTCTGTGGTGCCTTAGATCTGATCTTTAGCAGCACAGTGTCCGTCTCACGAACAGGATCATCTTGACTTGTTCTTCGCAACCACAGGATCTCAATCTTTCCTTGCTGTTTTGCTCAACACCTTGGGCATGGAGAAGAGGGAGAGGATCAGAAAGAGAGGGTGTGGAGATGGAGAGAGGAGCAGGGCTTCACCATGGATTAATTGCAATGCAAAACCTAGGGCGCAGCACATCTATTTATTGACTAGGTACAACCCTAGAGTCTTAGAGCTTTAAGCAACCAGTTTGCTCAAAGAAAGAAGGACTCCCAAAGCCTCTCCATGCCAACACTAGATTTTTTCTGATTTTTGATGCATAGAAACCTAGAAAAATGGTGTCAAAATTAGATAAGGAAGAGTGGTTTGGTGCAAATAATTATCTCCAAGAGTTTTGATCTCATCAAAACTCTATTCCGTTTATCCACTAAGGATGCACACCATAAGGAGGCATGCACCCTCATTTTGTTCATGAAAACCATCTAGGGGTGTGCGCCCTTAGATAATCTCTAGGGGGGTAGACCTCCTCCCTTAATTTTTGTAAAGACCGACCTAAAATGGCCTTATCCTAATTTCAACTCATAATTTTAGGATAAGCCCTGATCTCATCAGGAAAAGCCCTATTTTGAGTAGGACAAGTCTTGATCTGACTAGGATAAGATCTAGTCAGACTAGGACAAATCCATACAGGACTATCAGATGAGCCAAATCTAATTTGACTCAGTTAAGATGGACCAAAAAGATGACAAAAGAAGAAAATCAGGTCCAATCGTGTGCTAGCACAATTTTCTTAAATCTGATTGGATCTAATCCAAATCAATTGACCTAGGTTAGCCCAATTAATGACATCTAGATCCAAACCCTTGTTTGTATGATCTAGTTAGATTCAGTTATGTATGGTAATGGGACATATCATGATCTCTATCATCGACATCATCAAAACTTCTTTTGATGGACCAGAACTCTTCTTATTCATCCAATTAGAATTATCGATCATCATGATAATACTAATTGATCCCAAAATCCACCAGTGATACCTAGCAGTATATGGTAGCAATCCATTAGAATCGAATATGAACCTCTCGATGCAGCTATCTATGTAATTGGGTTCTTCTATCATGAGCCCCAATAGGATCAAAGTCAAGATAAACTCATCAGACCTAACACCTATCATATGAATGAATCATTTGATTCATGTCCAATGTGAAACCTTAATAGAACTTCTTTCTATTAATTCACACTATCATGGCTATGGACGTAAGAACTTGATCTCATAATCATCATAGGATTGCACCTCCTCTACTGAGGCTGATAGATCTCCTATTGGTGTGATCCAATTTCTATAATGAATATGCTATAGCCAACACACACCTCAGAATTTCGAATGGCTAGGAGACCAATATTGCCCCTAGGAATGATTTTGATGAGCACAAAATAATTGAGAGGGATACTAATGATTTCTATTCTTGGAGATATCTTTTGAATACCTTTTCAAAAGTTTCAAGAAATTCTTATTATAAAATTTAATTAAAAATAGTTAAATTTAAAAATTATTTAAGTTGGGAGCAAAACTAAAGTTTTTTGGAAGCCTCAAAAACTTTCAAGATGATATCGATTCATTTGGAGATGGTCTCAAATTGTTTAGAAGCTTAAAAATGAAGATATAACATTTTGAATAAAAGAAGGCGACCCTTAGGTCAATCCTTTTTTTTGGCACAATGGCATGTCGGATCGGCATGCTATTTTTAAACTGGCATGCTAAATGGGGCGACCTCTGGGATGCCCTATGAAAAAAGGAGCAACCCATGGGACGCCTCTTGTAGGTTTTGCGCATAAGATATAGAACACAGATTTTATCGCCTATGGCAAAAGTGGCAACTCATGGGGCACCCCTTGAAGGAACTATATAGATATATAGAACACTATTCTTCTTGCCTGTTACCAACGGGGCGACTTAAGGGGCTTCCCCTACGATGGGGATTTCTATAATGACTATTTTTCTTCTCCATTCGGCATATTTAATATTTTCTAAATGATCTCCAACAACTATCAATGACTACTATTCATCTTCCAGCATTGAATGAGATTTTAAAAGCTTTGAAAAAGGAAGAAAATTTAGAAGAAGAAAATCAAGTGATTATTCAACTTAAAGAAAGCTCAGCCCTAGACAAGAGAAGCATTGATTTCAAGCTCAATTACTTCTCCAACGTGCATTCAAGTCTTCAATATCTTTAAGAAGGTTCTTAAAAGCTATCTCTAGTTTGTGTAAAGATTTTTTAAAATGTTATTGTACTCATTAAGGAGCTATGTATGTTGAAATTGTACATCCTCTTTCACTCTATTTTACTATTTTGGGGCTTAAGCTTTTGAGGATTTTCAAAGCTTAGAAAGATTGATCCAAACCTTGAATTGGATTGTATTGGATTGTCTTGTACCTAAGAAACAAGTTTTCTAGCTTGAGATAGCTAGGATCGGAGCATCCAATATTATATTCGATTGAACACGTTAGTAGATTGGAATTCCCAAGTAGGAGCTTGGGGAGTGGATGTAGGTGCAAGATTGGCACCGAGCCACTATAAATCATTTTGTTTATATTATTCTCTCTTCTTCCTCTTTACTTGCTCTATTATGCTTATTTTCTTTCTATTAAATTAGGCTCTTGCATCTTACTTACCTAACTCACCTTATTTCACTTAAAATTTCAAAAGTATATATTGCAATTCTATTTTTTAAGTTAAATTTTTTAAGAAATCCAATTCATCCCCCCCTCTTGGGTTGCATAGCTGGGCAACAAGTGATATCAAAGTCCAGTGCTCTAGCCCTTTCTTGATTTTACCATCAAGAGCTAAGGATCTATGGCAACTCAAGTTGGGACTTCACTTACTGAGGGGCAATCCATAAACTGACCTCCACTTTTCAATGGATCAAATAATATCTATTGAAAAGCTCGGATGAATATTTTTATTCAAGCTCTTGACTATGACATGTGGAGTGTCGTAGTAAATGGACCTCATTCTCCCATAAAATAAATTGATGGAAAGAATTTTTCCAAACCTGAAAATAAGTGGGATGAGGTTGGTAAGAAGATGTCACAACTTAATGCAAAAACTATAAATATTTTGTATTGTGCTCTAGATACAAATGAATTTAATAGAATTTCCATATATAATTCTGCTAAGAAAATATGGGATAGACTAGAAGTAACTCATGAAGGTACTAATCAAGTAAAAGAGTCTAAAATTAACATGCTTGTCCATAAATATGAACTTTTCAAAATAAAATCAAATGAGTCTATTATCTAAATGTTTACTCATTTTATTGATATCATTAATGGGCTTAAGAGTCTTAGCAAGTTCTATATTAATAGTGATCTTGTGAGAAAGGTAGTTAGGTCTTTACCAAGAACTTGGGGGGCAAAAGTCACAGCAATTCAAGAGACAAAGGATCTTAATATCCTACCATTAGAGGAGCTTCTCAGGTCACTTATAATACATGAACTCACTATGAAGCAACATAGTGAAGAAGAAATCAAAAAGAAGAAGACTATTGCTCTAAAAATCCATTGCTCAAGAGGAGGAAGACTCTGACCAGTCAAACAATGAAGATGAAGATGAAAAACTTGCTCTAATCACTTAAAAATTCAAAAGATTCATGAAGAAAAGGAGGCCAGGATTAAGAAGAAGGCTAATGACTAAGAGGGAGCCAAGCAAAGAGAAGAAAAAAGAGCAGTCCCTTATATGTTATGAATGCAAGAAGTCGGAACACTTCAGATCTGATTATCCTCAACTTAAGAAGGCCCCTAAGAAATTTAAAAAGAAGGCTATGGTGGTAACATAGAGCGACAATGATGAATCAAGCTCCAATGATAACACCCATGAAGAAGCCAACTTTTATCTCATGACATATGAAAATGAGGTAACATCTGAACCTTCAAATGACTTTACGATTGATGAACTGCAAGAGACTTTTAATGATCTATTAGATGATTTAAAGAAGTTAGGATTAAAGAATAAAAAGCTGAAAAAGCAAAACCAATGCTTTCTCAAAGAAAAACATGAGATTTTAGCTGAAAATGAAAATTTAATTAGGAAAAATTAGAACCTAAAAATTGAAGTAAATAAGCTGAAACCTATAGTAGATAAATTTATCTTAAGTTCAAGTAAATTAAACATAATTCTCAAAAACTAAAGGACTGTTTATGACAAAGCTGATCTTGGTTATAACCAATTAAAGAAATAGAAATTTTTGAAGAACATATTTGTGAACTCTCCTCAAAATACTGTTTCATGTTTCAGCTATGATAAATTAGGCCATAAATCATTTTGTATGCTACTATAATAAATTTGGTAGCTCTCATGTAAAAATGGTGTAGATTCCTAAAGAAACCATTATGACTAACCAAAATGGATCCAAGAAAGCTTGGGTACCTAAAGTTAAAACTTGATTTTCTTTGTAGGTATCCTGATAGTGGATGCTTAAGACATATGATCGAGATGAATCTCAATTCATCACTCTTGAAGCTAAAGATGGAGGGATGGTCATCTTTGGAGATAATAGCAAAAAAAAATCATTGGAGTAGGTAACATTTGTATCACTCTCTCCATATTTATTGAAAATATTTTGCTAGTAGATGGTCTCAAGCATAATCTTTTAAGTATTAGTCAATTATGTGATAAGAATTTTAAAGTTATATTTGAATCTACTTTGTGCATTATAACTAGTCCCAATAATGATGGCATGAGATTCATTGGATATAGGCATGGCAATGTTTACATGGTAGATTTAAATGATTTATCTTTACAAAAATGCAATGCCTAGTGGCCATGAATGCCAAGATTAGTGAGACTAATTGGCTTTGGCACCGTAGACTTGCTCATATAAGTATGCATTTCCTTTCTAAACTTATTGAAAAGGATTTAGTTATTGGCTTGCCTAAACTAAATTTTAAAAAAGATAAAATATGTGATGCATGTCAACTAGGAAAATAAACTAGAGTTTCATTTAAAAGTGAAAACATTATTTCAACTTCTAGGCCATTGGAATTATTACATATGAATTTATTTGGACCTAATAGAACTATGAGCTTAGGTGGAATAGATATGGTCTTGTGATAAATGATGATTTCTCTCGATTTACATGGTGTTGGGGGTAAAATAACCCCCGCTGAAGTCTAGACGACCTCCACCATGCGGATGCCAGACAACCTCTTCAAAATGCATGATTTCTATCTAGACATTGTGCAGCCTATTGATAGCATGATGAACATTGACTAGCCAAACTTCTTCCAGTCGCTTGCCAGACTCCTTCTAGCCAGACTTCTTTCAGACAAACTTGGATAGTGAATGTAGTCACCTAAGCAGCTGGAGTGCAAAGTATTCGATCCCTAGGCAGCTTAACCCGATCGACCTTGAAGTTGGCCAAACTCACCTCTATTCAAATCTCCTTCAAGTCCCACCATCTTAGTTGGATCTCACGGCAAGAATCACTAGCCGACGAGCTTCTCCTAAGACAAGCTTCTATATCACATCGCGGGTGGCGGATCTTGACATTCCTATGTCAGGAACCTTGAACGTATAATCTATTAGATATGTGTGCCCTAGAAGCCAGATTGACTGACACTTGTAATACACTTCTAAGGGTAAAATTATAATTTTAATAATAAATAATAAAATAAGTTATTTTCTATAATAGTGTGTATTTTGAAAGTGTTTGTGATACATTTCTTGAGTTAATGGTAATGATAGTTCATATTTTTCAAGAGTTGAAAATTTAAGACATGAATTTTCATTATTAACTCATAAAATGCTTCCGACCGTAGGATCATCATGAGGATGGTGATTGATCCAGAAGGTTGGTGTATGATCGCTTCTTTAGGATAGATGAGTCTTGAGTCTACAGTATAGAGACACCAGAGCAAGAGTACAGATACTCATTAGAAAATGAGGGCACTGAGCGTGACCACCTCGAACAGTCATGAGGAAGTCTACCTTCTCGTCGATGACTGGCTTGAAGCTGTAGTAGTGTGTCTGATTCTTTGACCTAAGGTGCATCGACAATTCACCTTGAGGGTGTTATAGTTTGATTACACCATAACTCGATCTCCTAGCCATTCAAAATCCTGAGGTGTATGTTGGCTATAGCATGTTCATTATAGAAATTGGATTGCACCAATAGGGGATCTATCTACCTCGGTAGATGAGGAGTAGCCCTATGATGATCATGAAAATCAAGTCCATAAGCCCATGGCCATGGTAGAGTAAAATAATAGAAAGATTTTCTATTAGGATTTTCATATTGGACTTGAATCGAATGATTAATTCATATGACGGATATTAGATTTTGATAAGATCATCTTAACCTTAATCCGATCGGGGCTCAAGATAGAGGAACCTAATCACACAAATAACTACACCGAGAGGTTCGCTTTTAGTTATGATGGGTTGCCACCATATACTGCTAGGTGTCACTGGTGGATTTTGGGAGTAATTAGAATGATTTGGATAATCGATCATACTAGTTGTCTGAATCAAAAAAGTTTTAATCCATTGGAACATATTTTGATGATATCGAAGATAGAGATCATGACATATCCTATTACCATATGAAACTGGACCTAACTGGGTCACACAAAAAAGGATTTGGATCTGGATGTCATCAATTGGACTAACCTAGTTCAATTGATTTGAATAAGATTTAATTAGGTTCAAGAAAATCATGCTAGCACACGATTGAGTCTAATGTTCTCCTTTAATAATCATTAAAGCTTATCTCGACTGAGCCAAATGTATTTGGACTCACTCAAAAATCTTTACTTGGTATGATTCGAGCTTGTCCAAATTAGAAAAGGGTTGTCTTAATTTATGATATAAATTTAAAACAACACCTTCCATTTTTGATCACCTGCTAATTTTTGTTTTCAGACATTGGTCAAATGTTGATCCTGGATACTTAGACATCTGCTCATGTGTTAGGTGCCTATAGGAGAGTACCTGGGGCCTTGTCCTCCGCCTAAAATGCAGACAGAAAGAGGGTGCATGTGTAGGAAGGCATGCACCCCATGAGGATAAAGGAGGAGTCCCATACAGATGGGACTCCAGGGTTGCTTCATGGGACTAAACTCTGTGGCGCCAAGAACTCTTGTTCGACCCAGTCTTGGCACCACCTTAAGAGGATTTTGAGGGTCTCTCATCTGATTGGATTAGATGATATCATCCCACCAATCAAATTTAGATCTGATTGCTCAAAGGGCCATGATTGGTTGGGATGATGTGGCACTACGTGGCATAATTGGGTCTATATAAATCCTATCTGTGCTTAGGTTTCAATGCTTCTACCTTTATCCCACACCACAAAGCCTCTCTCCTTCATTCTCCATGCCACCCTCTAGTCCTCTTTCTTCTCTCCATGCCCAAGAGATTTTGGGCATGAATAAGGTGCGATCCAAGCAAGTGAAAGACGTCAGGAAAGGAAGAAGGCAACACTACTGCAACACACAATGGCTGTTCTTCAAAAAAAGTTTTGAAGATCTTCAAGATTAGATCTAGATCTAATTTTTGAAGGATTGATTGAGAAGAAGAAGATCTCTAGATCTTGCTCGAATGGATAACGGTAGAGGCCAGGCATTTGCATGGTTACATCCAGAACCTCAGGCAAACATCGGGATCATCACGGGATAATTGGATTACACAAAATAAAGGTATAATTAAATTAGATTTTATTTTTATTTTTATTTTAATTTTATTAATAGATCAATAAGATCAAATTTGAGGAGTCTCAAATTTGATTAGGATCTTAGAGAAAATTTTTTTGAAATATCCCTCTTGATCCAATCATATCTGAACGAACCTGATCTAAAAAATAAATTTTTTTTCCTTCAATTGGTATTAGAGCCAGGTTGCATAATTCATTAGATCTAATTTTAATTTATTTTTAATCTAATAATTAGATGATTTTAGATATCACATTAGATATGATTAAATCTAAAATTAAAAAACTAAAAATTAAATAATCTAGATCTAAGATGTATGAGATGCATGACTATACTAGGAATAGAATTATTCTATGTGTAGTCTAGCATAATCATAATTTTAATTTAATTAATTATAATTTTTAAATCTATTTATTTATTATTTTTTGATATTATAAATATTATAATTAGATTTAAAAAATAAAAAAAAATATTTAATTTATTCATGTGAGATATGATAGATGCATATTTAGACTAGTTGTAGAATAGTTCTACAAAATTATCTAGAATAAATTTTAATTTGATATGATCAAATTTAAATCTTATTTTTTAGATATTTATAAGATAATTTAGATCTAAAAATATGCATGATATGATACATGAGATGTATGCAGAACATGTTTTTAGTTAGATCAATTTTTATATATGTGATATATGATGTAGATCTAACTAGTTTTGTAGATTTATCATATTTTTGATTAAGGCATGCCCCTTGGCCATTCGATCATAAGAATGAAGTGGGGTTTAAAGATCCTCTCCTTTCATTTGATGGGATGTTCTTATGGTGTTTAGGGATGCCGTACATTCATCCTTAATCTAAAATAAAAAAAAATTTATTTTCTGCGAAATTTTAGGTCCTGAAATTCTAGAATTATATATATATATTTTATTTATGAATCCTAAACTTAATTAAGAATTAATATTATGAAATATATTGATCTAAAATTAAGAATTTTTAGATCTAAGATATATTCATAAAATTAGGTTCGGGCTTGGGTAACTCAATTAGGTCTAGTAGTTGATCAAATCGAATCAAGAGTTGGTTAGGTGAGATCAAGAGTGCTTAAACTGACCAGCCTAATAGGATTAAGTCTAGGTCAAGGTCGACTCACATGAGTGATCGATCAAGTTAAGATCTAATTAGGCTCAGTGGTTAGAGTCTGGATTGTAGGCTAACCTGATTGGTTTTGGCTTAATAATTTGGTATCTAAGGTAAGTTTGGCAGATACAATCGACTAATTTTTAATTGAGAGCTACTCGACTCGAATGCATTCTTATCAAGTTAATGGCATATCCATTCCATTGGTCTCACTTACCTAGCCATATTTATTGATCCAGTCCTGATCTATGGTGCCTAACAATTCGAGCTAACCCATACCACTAGGTTAGTCACAATGGTTATGGCTATGTCAAATCAAGTTTAAAAAGATCTAAATCAAATCATCCTAAGAAAAGATTAAGTCTAAGATCTTCCATCATTGTAGATGTACGGGCCCTTTTCGAGATTGCTTATTCTCGACTGGTCATAGTGGTTCAGTTGCACCGAAAAGATGTAACCATATCTATTAGGCATTGGATGCTACGGGCTGGAGGATGGATTGGACTCAATATTTTGGATATGGTGAGAAACCCAATTAGAAATTCAATTTATGCAAATGGTGGGTCTGGCTTAACTAAGGAGTTGATCAATATGTTAGATATATGTGCCCTAGAAGCCAGAATTGCCTGACACTTGTAATACACTTCTAGGGGCAAAATTATAATTTTGACTAAAATCAATAAATGGGTTATTTTCTATCACATATGTGTATTTAGTGATTGTGATACATTCTTTGAGTTAATGGCAATGATAATTCATATTTTCAAGAGTTGAAAATTTAAGACATGAATAATCATTATTAACTCATAAATTGCTCCTGACCATAGGATCATCATGAGGATGGTGATTGATCCAGAAGGTTGGTGTACAATCGCTTCTCTTTAGTAGATGAGTCTTGAGTCTATGGTGTGGAGACACCGGAGTGAGAGTACAGGTACTCGTTAGAGAACGAGGGCACTGAGCGTGACCACCTCGAGTAGTCATTAGGGAGTCTACCTTCTCGTCAATGACTGACTCGATGCTGCAGTAGTGTGTCTGGTTCTTTGACCTGAGGTGCATCGGCAGTTCACCTTGAGGGTGTTATAGTTTGACTACACCATTACTCGATCTCCTAGCCATATGGAACCCTGAGGTGTATGTTGGCTATAGCATGTTCATTGTAGGAACTGGATGGCATCAAGATAGAATCTATCTACCTCGGTGGTAGAGGAGCAGCCCTATGATAATCATGAGAATCAAGTCCAGAAGCCCATGGCCATGGTAGAGTGAAATAATAGAAAGAGTTTCTATTTAGATTTTCACATTGGACTCGAATCGAATGATTACATCATATGACAGAGACTAGGGTTTGACGAGTTTACCTTAACCCTAATCTGATCGGGGCTCAAGATAGAAGAACTTAATCACACAGGTAGCTGCACCAAGAGGTTCACATTCAGCTCTGATGGGTTGCCACCATATACTGCTAGGTGTCATTGGTGGATTTTGGGAGCAATTAGAATGATTTAGATGATCAATCATTCTAGCTATTCGAATTAGAAGAGTTCTGATCCATCGAAAGGAGTTTCAATGATGTCGATGATAGAGATCATGACATATCCCATTACCATACAGAACTGAACCTAACTGGGTCACACAAACAAGGGTTTGAATCTGGTGATCATCAATTGAACTGATCTAGTTCAATTGATCTGAATGAGATTCAATTAGGTTCAAGGAAATCGTGCTAGCACTCGATTGAACCTAACGTTCTTCTTTTGCTATCATAAATAAGTTGTCCTGTCTGAGCCAAAGGAGTTTGTGCTCAATCAGAGGCCTTCATATGGTCTGACTGGAGGTTGTCCAAGTCAGAAAAGGTTGTCTTATTTGTAAGACATTACCTGCCATTTTTGGTCACCTGCCATTTCTTGTTCTTTGACTTTGGTCAAAAGTCTACCTTTGACTGGTCAAACGTTGACCATTGACACTTTGACTTTTGACCACATGTCATGCACCTATTGGAGAGCTGGTGGGGGCCTGTCCCCCTACTAGAACCTGGCAAGGAGAAGGGCGCACGCCACCCTAGGCGTGTGCCCAAGTTGGAGGCGCCTAGGAGTCCTTGTTGGACAAGGACTCCATCTCCTTTTTGGATTCCAATTAGAGTTCTTCTAAGAACCAACTTTGACTGGTCTTAGGCACCCTCTAAGGAGGAATCCAGGGGACTCTATTCCCACCAATCAGATTTAGATCTGATTTCACAAAGGGTTGTGATTGGTTGGGAAGAAGAGGAGTTGGATCACAGTTAGTCTATAAATAAGACCCTGCGCCCAACTCAGATTTAGATGAGATTGATGAGATAATAGTTTCCATACTGCCCCAAGGCTGCCTCTCCCCTCCTTCTCCATGCCATAGTCTCTTCTCCCCTTGCTCTCCACGTCCAAAAGGAGTTTTGGACCTTTCGGTTGGTGCGATTCAGATCAAAGAAAG
>QRFJ01000074.1:743848-790247 GCA_006176705.1 Cocos nucifera
TTCCTACCACACCGTATGAGATATGGCACGGTAAGAAACCAAGTCTGAGTCATCTCAGAATTTGGGGTTGTCCGGCTCATGTCAAAAGACAACAAGCGGACAAGTTAGAGTTTAGGTCCTTTAGAGCTCGATTCATAGGATATCCTAAAGAGTCATTAGGATACTATTTCTACATTCCAGAAGACCACAATGTGATTGTGAGTCGACATGCCATCTTTCTTGAAAAATAGTTTATTCAAGATAGCGGCATTGGAAAATAGATCAAGCTTGATGAGAAAGTCTCACAAGTGGAACGAGCTAAGGACCAATTGGAACCAAATCAGGTTGAGCCAATAAGAACACTACCTCCTCCACCTCGTAGATCGGAAAAGAGTTTTCCGTCCCCCTGAGAAGATACTTAGGTATTATTTCAGAGGAAGTAGAGAAAATGTTCCTCGTAGGTAATGGTGCTCATGGTGATGATCCCAAAACCTACAACGAGGCGATATCAGATATCGACTCGAGAAATGGCTAGAGGCAATGCAGTCAGAAATTGACTCGATGCACTCAAACCAAGTCTGGACCTTGGTAGATCCACCAGAAGGTATAGTACCTATTGGGTGTAAATGGATCTTCAAGAGAAAGATTGGTGCAGATGGGAATGTGGAGACATTCAAGGCTAGACTAGTGGCAAAAGGTTATAGTCAATGCGAAGGCATTGACTATCAGGATACCTTTTCCCCAGTGGCTATGCTAAAATCCATCCGCACATTGCTTGCCGTTGCAGCCTATTTCGATTATGAAATATGGCAAATGGACGTGAAAACGGCATTCCTAAATGGATATCTTGAGGAAGATATCTATATGGAACAGCCGCTAGGTTTCACATCCAGTGATACTGATCACAAGGTTTGCAAGCTGCAAAGGTCCATATATGGACTTAAGCAAGCATCTCGGAGCTGGAACACTCGTTTCAATGATGTGATCAAAAAGTTTGGTTTCATCAAAAATGAAGAGGAACCATGTGTTTTCAAAAAGGGTCAGTGGGAGCGCTGTTGTCTTCCTCGTATTGTACGTGGATGACATCCTCCTTATTGGGAATGATATTCCCATGTTGACATCAGTCAAAATGTGGTTGTCCAAGGAATTCTCCATGAAAGACCTAGGTGAAGCATCCTTTATTCTAGGAATTAAGGTCTATAGGGATAGACCGAATAGGATGCTAGGACTTTCACAGAAGATGTACATAGAGGAAGTACTAAAGAGGTTTAGTATGGAAAACTCTAAGAGGGGATTAATACCCTTCAGACATGGTATTCATCTTTCCAAGAAGATGTGCCCTAGCACACCTGAGGAAATAGAACGCATGAGCAAGATCCCTTATGCTTCTGCAATAGGGAGCCTCATGTATGCCATGCTATGTACACGACCTGATATAGCCCATGCTGTGAGTGTCACAAGCAGATATCAGTCAAATCCAGGTGAAGAACACTGGACTTCTGTGAAATGTATCCTTAAGTACTTGAGAAGAACTAAGGATATGAATGTTGGTCTTTGGTAATGGAGAACTCCAAGTCCAGGGATACACAGACTCAGATTTCATGTCTGATATAGATGATCGAAAGTCGACATCTGGCAGTCTGTTTGTGTGCAATGGTGGTGCTGTCAGCTGGAAGAGTTCCAAGCAAACGTGATAGCAGATTCCACCATGGAAGCAGAATATATCGCTGCATCAGAGGCTGCGAAGGAAGCATTCTGGTATAAGAAGTTTGCTGCAGAAATCGGAGTAATGCCATCAGATGCCATTCCTCTATACTGCGACAACAATGGCACCATAGCCCTTGCTAAGGAGCCGAGGTCTCACTAGAAATCCAAGCATATTGAGCGGCGATACCACCTCATCCGCGATTACCTCGAGAAGGGTTACGTCGAGGTCAAGAGAGTCAACTCCGCAGATAATGTGGCAGACCCACTTACAAAGCCGTTGGGCCAGCAGAAGATCGAAGCCCACCTTGAGAAGATGGGACTTAGACTTGTAGCCAATTGGCTTTAGGACAAGTGGGAGATTGTTAGATATATGTGCCCTAGAAGCCAGAATTGGCTGACACTTGTAATACACTTCTAGGGGCAAAATTATAATTTTGACTAAAATCAATAAAATGGGTTATTTTCTATCACATATGTGTATTTAGTGTCTGTGATACATCCTTTGAGTTAATGGTAATGATAATTCATATTTTCAAGAGTTGAAAATTTAAGACATGAATAATCATTATTAACTCATAAATTGCTCCCGACCATAGGATCATCACGAGGATGGTGATTGATCCGGAAGGTTGGTGTACAATCGCTTCTCTTTAGTAGATGAGTCTTGAGTCTACGGTGTGGAGACACCGGAGCGAGAGTACAGGTACTCGTTAGAGAACGAGGGCACTGAGCGTGACCACCTCGAGTAGTCATTAGGGAGTCTACCTTCTCGTCAATGACTGACTCGATGCTGCAGTAGTGTGTCTGGTTCTTTGACCTGAGGTGCATCGGCAGTTCACCTTGAGGGTGTTATAGTTTGACTACACCATTACTCGGTCTCCTAGCCATATGGAACCCTGAGGTGTATGTTGGCTATAGCATGTTCATTGTAGGAACTGGATGGCATCAAGATGGAATCTATCTACCTCGGTGGTAGAGGAGCAGCCCTATGATAATCATGAGAATCAAGTCCAGAAGCCCATGGCCATGGCAGAGTGAAATAATAGAAAGAGTTTCTATTTAGATTTTCACATTGGACTCGAATCGAATGATTACATCATATGACAGAGACTAGGGTTTGACGAGTTTACCTTAACCCTAATCTGATCGGGGCTCAAGATAGAAGAACTTAATCACACAGGTAGCTGCACCAAGAGGTTCGCATTCAGCTCTGATGGGTTGCCACCATATACTGCTAGGTGTCACTGGTGGATTTTGGGAGCAATTAGAATGATTTAGATGATCGATCATTCTAGCTGTTCGAATCAGAAGAGTTCTGATCCATCGAAAGGAGTTTCGATGATGTCGATGATAGAGATCATGACATATCCCATTACCATACAGAACTGAACCTAACTGGGTCACACAAACAAGGGTTTGAATCTGGTGATCATCAATTGAACTGATCTAGTTCAATTGATCTGAATGAGATTCAATTAGGTTCAAGGAAATCGTGCTAGCACTCGATTGAACCTAACGTTCTTCTTTTGCTATCATAAATAAGTTGTCCTGTCTGAGCCAAAGGAGTTTGTGCTCAATCAGAGGCCTTCATATGGTCTGACTGGAGGTTGTCCAAGTCAGAAAAGGTTGTCTTATTTTGTAAGACATTACCTGCCATTTTTGGTCACCTGCCATTTCTTGTTCTTTGACTTTGGTCAAAAGTCTACCTTTGACTGGTCAAACGTTGACCATTGACACTTTGACTTTTGACCACATGTCATGCACCTATTGGAGAGCTGGTGGGGGCCTGTCCCCCTGCCAGAACCTGGCAAGGAGAAGGGCGCACGCCACCCTAGGCGTGTGCCCAAGTTGGAGGCGCCTAGGAGTCCTTGTTGGACAAGGACTCCATCTCCTTTTTGGATTCCAATTAGAGTTCTTCTAAGAACCAACTTTGACTGGTCTTAGGCACCCTCTAAGGAGGAATCCAGGGGACTCTATTCCCACCAATCAGATTTAGATCTGATTTCACAAAGGATTGTGATTGGTTGGGAAGAAGAGGAGTTGGATCACAGCTTAGTCTATAAATAAGACCCTGTACCCAACTCAGATTGATATGAGATTGAAGCTAAGAGTTTCCATACGCCCCAAGGCTGCCTCTCCCCTCCTTCCTCCATGCCAAACCACCTTCTCCCCTTGCTCTCCACGTCCAAAAGGAGTTTTGGATTTTTGGTTGGTGCGATTCCAGATCAAGAGAAAGGCGATCAAAAGCAAGAAGGCTGCGCTGCTGCAAAGGACGACTGCTGATCTTCAAAAGGAGTTTTGAAGATCCTCCAGATCAGATCCAGATCTAATTTTTGGAGATGTGATAGAGAAGAAGAGGATCTCCAGATCCAGCCCGAGTGGATATCGGTAGAGGCCAGGCGCTTGCGTGGCTAGATCCAGAACCTTCCGCTGCATACAGGATCATCAACAGGGTAATAGGATTACCCAAATCAGGTAAATTAAATTTGATTTAATTTATCTTTATTTATTTTATTTATTAAAATAATATTAATCAGATCTGAAACATCCCAGATCTAATACAGATCAAAGAAAAATTTTTTGAAATATATCTCTTGATCTGATCAGATCTGAACGAACCTGGATCGGGAAATCAATTTTTTTCCTTCACAATATTTTGGGCACGGTGAGATTCATAAATTAGAGACCAAGTTTGGGTGCACCATGATTAGAGAATCATTGGATAAGAGTTGTTCACTCATTGGCTAACCCATCATCAATAACTGTTAGGTGAGGTGATGAGTTGGTTGGTGGGACTGCATCACCCACTAAAAATCAATAATCATGGAGATTTTTACATCTCTATAGAGAGAGTGTAGGAATTTGATAAAATAGTGGAAGCTAATTTATTTAAAAATAAAATCTTCTAAATAAATTGGTCAAGTCATTAAATTACAAAATCTAACTAGAATCTTTGACTCTCTATAGGAAAAAGAAAAATATCTGCGTCCAACCCACTTGGCACGTATCCTGGACACACATAGACTGACGGACCCAATTATAAAGATTGGCTCAGGAACTACAAAATTATTTTGGGTTCTAAGAAGTTAACCCATGTTTTGGACCAGGACCCTCCCACCTTACCAGCCCGTCCATCTGTTGAACAGAGAGCATCTCTGGAAAAATGGATAGACGAAGATAATAAGGCCAGATATTACATGTTGGGCTCGATGTCTGATGAGCTCCAGCGCCAACATGAGGATATCGGGACTGCTCGCCAAATGTTGGCTCACCTGCAGGAGATGTTTGGTGAACAGAGTCGCGCAGCCAAATATCAAGTCACGAAATGACTTTTTAAGGCTAAGATGCGTGATGGGCAGTCAGTCCAAGATCACTGTCTGACAATGATCAAGGACATGGAAGAGCTTGAGAAGCTCGGTGTGAAGTTAGACTTGGACCTGCAGAATGATATTATTCTGCAATCCTTGACTGATGCATATGGGCAATTCATCATGAATTACCACATGCATAAACTTCAAAATTCCTTGGCCGAATTAATGAATATGCTGGTTACCGCTGAGCTTTCTATGAAAGGTTCTAAAGGCTCAGTTCTTGCTATGGAATGGACTTCTTCCAAAAGAAAGTCTTATGGAAAGAAAAAGAAGTCTGTGAAAAAGCAAAAGGTGGAAGGATCAAAGAAGAAGAAGGCAGAGCCGAAGAAGAAGGCCGATGTCAAAGGAAAGTGTTTCCATTGCAACAGCGACGGCCATTGGAAGCGGAACTGCCCTACTTACCTGGCCACCCTGAAGAACAAGAAGGAAGGTCCTTCTGGAGGTATGCTCGTTATTGAGTCTAACCTTACGGTTTCTTCTGCATCCAGTTGGGTGCTTGACTCTGGTTCTAGTGCTCATCTGTGCACTTCTATGCAGGGTCTTGAGGATAGCAGGAGGCTGAGGGATGGAGACATGATCCTACGCATCGGTAATGGAGCAAGAGTTGCTGCAGTAGCCGTGGGAACATACCCTCTTCGATTACCATCTGGTTTAGACTTAGTTTTGAAAGACTGTTATTATTGTGCCTGCAGCTAGCAGGAATTTGATTTCTGTTTCATGCTTAGCACAAGAAGGTTATGTGATCACCTTCTTTAAGGACCATTGTAACATTCTTTATGAAAGAAATAAAATTGCAAATGGTTTCCTTATTAATGGTCTTTATCAGCTACATATTGATGTACCTATTCTTAACTATCGAGCAAAACGTGAATGCCAAACGACCTAGGGATAGTCCAAACGATAGATATCTATGGCACCTGAGATTAGGTCATATAGCAGAAGATAGGATCAACAAATTGGAGAAAAATGGGCTATTGAGTCCATTGACTTTCGAGTCATATCCAACTTGTGAATCTTGTCTTCAAGGCAAAATGACTAAACTCCCTTTTGTAGGACATGGGGAAAGGGCCACAGATCTCCTTGCCCTAGTACATACTGATGTGTGCGGCCCATTTGATGTGCCGGCTAGAGGCAATTTTGTCTACTTCATTACCTTTACCGATGATCTGTCTAGGTATGGGTATGTGTATCTTATGAGACACAAGTCTGAAGCTTTTGAAAAGTTCAAAGAATTCAGACATGAAGTAGAAAAACAAACTGAAAAATCCATTAAGGTTCTTCGATCAGATCGAGGAGGTGAATACCTTAGCCGGAATTCCTAGACTATCTAAAGAAAAATGGCATAGTCTCTCAATGGACTCCACCAGGAACACCTCAACTCAACGGGGTTTCAGAATGGAGAAATCGGACTCTATTGGATATGGTTCGATCCATGATGAGCTTCACAGACCTCCCTGATTTTCTTTGGGGACACTCATTGTTAACTTCAATCT
This sequence comes from Cocos nucifera, assembly GCA_006176705.1. Taxonomy (NCBI): domain Eukaryota; kingdom Viridiplantae; phylum Streptophyta; class Magnoliopsida; order Arecales; family Arecaceae; genus Cocos; species Cocos nucifera. Next base: position 750,399 of record QRFJ01000074.1, read on the forward strand.
ATCTACTGAATAGGGTTCCCTCTAAAATCCGTTCCTACCACACCGTATGAGATATGGCACGGTAAGAAACCAAGTCTGAGTCATCTCAGAATTTGGGGTTGTCCAGGCTCATGTCAAAAGACAACAAGCGGACAAGTTAGAGTTTAGGTCCTTTAGAGCTCGATTCATAGGATATCCTAAAGAGTCATTAGGATACTATTTCTACATTCCAGAAGACCACAATGTGATTGTGAGTCGACATGCCATCTTTCTTGAAAAATAGTTTATTCAAGATAGCGGCATTGGAAAATAGATCAAGCTTGATGAGAAAGTCTCACAAGTGGAACGAGCTAAGGACCAATTGGAACCAAATCAGGTTGAGCCAATAAGAACACTACCTCCTCCACCTCGTAGATCGGAAAAGAGTTTTCCATCCCCCTGAGAAGATACTTAGGTATTATTTCAGAGGAAGTAGAGAAAATGTTCCTCGTAGGTAATGGTGCTCATGGTGATGATCCCAAAACCTACAACGAGGCGATATCAGATATCGACTCGAGAAATGGCTAGAGGCAATGCAGTCAGAAATTGACTCGATGCACTCAAACCAAGTCTGGACCTTGGTAGATCCACCAGAAGGTATAGTACCTATTGGGTGTAAATGGATCTTCAAGAGAAAGATTGGTGCAGATGGGAATGTGGAGACATTCAAGGCTAGACTAGTGGCAAAAGGTTATAGTCAACGCGAAGGCATTGACTATCAGGATACCTTTTCCCAGTGGCTATGCTAAAATCCATCCGCACATTGCTTGCCGTTGCAGCCTATTTCGATTATGAAATATGGCAAATGGACGTGAAAACGGCATTCCTAAATGGATATCTTGAGGAAGATATCTATATGGAACAGCCGCTAGGTTTCACATCCAGTGATACTGATCACAAGGTTTGCAAGCTGCAAAGGTCCATATATGGACTTAAGCAAGCATCTCGGAGCTGGAACACTCGTTTCAATGATGTGATCAAAAAGTTTGGTTTCATCAAAAATGAAGAGGAACCATGTGTTTTCAAAAAGGTCAGTGGGAGCGCTGTTGTCTTCCTCGTATTGTACGTGGATGACATCCTCCTTATTGGGAATGATATTCCCATGTTGACGACAGTCAAAATATGGTTGTCCAAGGAATTCTCCATGAAAGACCTAGGTGAAGCATCCTTTATTCTAGGAATTAAGGTCTATAGGGATAGACCGAATAGGATGCTAGGACTTTCACAGAAGATGTACATAGAGGAAGTACTAAAGAGGTTTAGTATGGAAAACTCTAAGAGGGGATTAATACCCTTCAGACATGGTATTCATCTTTCCAAGAAGATGTGCCCTAGCACACCTGAGGAAATAGAACGCATGAGCAAGATCCCTTATGCTTCTGCAATAGGGAGCCTCATGTATGCCATGCTATGTACACGACCTGATATAGCCCATGCTGTGAGTGTCACAAGCAGATATCAGTCAAATCCAGGTGAAGAACACTGGACTTCTGTGAAATGTATCCTTAAGTACTTGAGAAGAACTAAGGATATGATGTTGGTCTTTGGTAATGGAGAACTCCAAGTCCAGGGATACACAGACTCAGATTTCATGTCTGATATAGATGATCGAAAGTCGACATCTGGGAGTCTGTTTGTGTGCAATGGTGGTGCTGTCAGCTGGAAGAGTTCCAAGCAAACAGTGATAGCAGATTCCACCATGGAAGCAGAATATATCGCTGCATCAGAGGCTGCGAAGGAAGCATTCTGGTACAAGAAGTTTGCTGCAGAAATCGGAGTAATGCCATCAGATGCCATTCCTCTATACTGCGACAATAATGGCGCCATAGCCCTTGCTAAGGAGCCGAGGTCTCACCAAAAAATCCAAGCACATTGAGCGGCGATACCACCTCATCCGCGATTACCTCGAGAAAGGGTTACGTCGAGGTCAAGAGAGTCAACTCCACAGATAATGTGGCAGACCCACTTACAAAGCCGTTGGGCCAGCAGAAGATCGAAGCCCACCTTGAGAAGATGGGACTTAGACTTGTAGCCAATTGGCTTTAGGACAAGTGGGAGATTGTTAGATATATGTGCCCTAGAAGCCAGAATTGGCTGACACTTGTAATACACTTCTAGGGGCAAAATTATAATTTTGACTAAAATCAATAAAATGGGTTATTTTCTATCACATATGTGTATTTAGTGTCTGTGATACATCCTTTGAGTTAATGGTAATGATAATTCATATTTTCAAGAGTTGAAAATTTAAGACATGAATAATCATTATTAACTCATAAAATGCTCCCGACCATAGGATCATCACGAGGATGGTGATTGATCCGAAAGGTTGGTGTACAATCGCTTCTCTTTAGTAGATGAGTCTTGAGTCTACGGTGTGGAGACACCGGAGCGAGAGTACAGGTACTCGTTAGAGAACGAGGGCACTGAGCGTGACCACCTCGAGTAGTCATTAGGGAGTCTACCTTCTCGTCAATGACTGACTCGATGCTGCAGTAGTGTGTCTGGTTCTTTGACCTGAGGTGCATCGGCAGTTCACCTTGAGGGTGTTATAGTTTGACTACACCATTACTCGGTCTCCTAGCCATATGGAACCCTGAGGTGTATGTTGGCTATAGCATGTTCATTGTAGGAACTGGATTGGCATCAAGATGGAATCTATCTACCTCGGTGGTAGAGGAGCAGCCCTATGATGAATCATGAGAATCAAGTCCAGAAGCCCATGGCCATGGCAGAGTGAAATAATAGAAAGAGTTTCTATTTAGATTTTCACATTGGACTCGAATCGAATGATTACATCATATGACAGAGACTAGGGTTTGACGAGTTCACCTTAACCCTAATCTGATCGGGGCTCAAGATAGAAGAACTTAATCACACAGGTAGCTGCACCAAGAGGTTCGCATTCAGCTCTGATGGGTTGCCACCATATACTGCTAGGTGTCACTGGTGGATTTTGGGAGCAATTAGAATGATTTAGATGATCGATCATTCTAGCTGTTCGAATCAGAAGAGTTCTGATCCATCGAAAGGAGTTTCGATGATGTCGATGATAGAGATCATGACATATCCCATTACCATACAGAACTGAACCTAACTGGGTCACACAAACAAGGGTTTGAATCTGGTGATCATCAATTGAACTGATCTAGTTCAATTGATCTGAATGAGATTCAATTAGGTTCAAGAAAATCGTGCTAGCACTCGATTGAACCTAACGTTCTTCTTTTAATATCATAAATAAGTTATCCTGACTGAGCCAAAGGAGTTTGTGCTCAATTAGAGGCCTTCATATGGTCTAACTGGAGGTTGTCCAAGTCAGAAAAGGTTGTCTTAATTTATGAAATAAATTTAACATTACCTGCCATTTTTGGTCACCTGCCAATTTCTTGTTTTCGGACTTTGGTCAAATGTTGACCTTTGACTGGATACATAGACATCTGCCCATGTGTCATGTGCCTATAGGAGAGTACCTGGGCCTTATCCCCTACTAAAATATAGATAGAAAGAGGGTGCATGCCTAGGAAGGCGTGCACCCCATGAGGATAAAGGAGTCCCATATATATGGGACTCCAGGATTGCTTCAGGGGATTAAACTCTGTGGCGCCAAGAACTCTTATTTGACCCAGTCTTGGCACCACCTTAGGAGGGTTTTGAGGGTCTCTCATCTGATTGGATCAGATGATGTCATCCCATCAACCAGATTTAGTTCTGATTGCTCAAAGGGCCATGATTGGTCGGGATGATGTGGCATTGCATGGCGCAGTAGGGTCTATATAAACCCTATCTGTGCCTTGGTTTCAATGCTTCTGCCTTTATCCCACACCATAAAGCCTCTCTCCCTCCTTCTCCATGCCATCCTCTGGTCCTCTCTCTCCTCTCCATGCCATGAGATTTTGGGCATGAATAAGGTTTGATCCAAGCAAGTGAAAGGCGCCAAGAAAGAAAGAAGGTAGCACTGCTGTAAGAGACAATGGCCGTGCTTCAAAAGAAGTTTTGAAGACCTTCAAGATCAGATCTAGATCTGATTTTTAGAGAATTGATTGAGAAGAAAAATATCTCTAGATCCTGCCCAAGTGGATACCGATAGAGGCCTGGCGCTTGCATAGCTACATCCAGAACCTCAGACAAACATCGGGATCATCATAGGATAATTGGATTATCCAAAATAAAGATATAATTAAATTAGATTTAATTTTTATTTTTATTTTAGTTTTATTATTAGATCAATAAGATTAGATCTGAGGAGTCTCAGATTTGATTAGGATCTTAGAAATTTTTTTTTTGAAATATCCCTCTTGATCCAATCTGATCTGAACGAATCTAATCTGAAAAATAAGTTCTTTTTTCCCTTCATAATCTAGAATTGACAAAGAGACATCATCTTCTGAATAAGTCTGAACCCCCCCCCCCCAAAAGCTTGCCATAGTTCTAAATTAGCGAATCTGCCATCCTTACCAACCTTCTATTCAAGTAGTTATTCATTTGTGGATGACCTCGAAAGTGGCCAAACTCTAGAGGTAAAGTGGAGACGCACTAGAGTATTCTAATGGTGTTCGTCTATCATAGCTACCAGCTAGCTCCTGATCTAGATGAGTTTCTCCCAGTGGCAAATTGGATCTACATTTGGGTTCCTTCATTTCTTCCAGACAAACTTCTTCCAGTCGTCTACCAAACTCTTTTCAGCAAACAAGATAGCCGCCTTACATCCTGAACGTCGATTGAGTAGGCTTAAATAGTAGGAGGACCTTCACATCTATGCAAATTCAATCCCCAACACAGTAGATATCAGTCTATGTATAGATGACCTTGGAGAAGTCTGAACCATTCATAGGTTGTTGAGATGTGGAGTTCTTCACTATTTATAGCAATTCCATCCAAACTTCAACTATTAATTTTCAATGAACTGGCAAGTCACGATAAAGGATACTATTCTCCGTAACAAACTCTACGTGTCCTGAACGGCCCACTACCAAGCAATTACGACTGTCACCATCAGTTTGTTACCAGCTCCATCTATAAAAGGGACCCACTAGATATATTTTGCTCTAAGCTCTCATCTCCATCCTAGTTCTTCTAAGCACTCCATTCTTATTGGCCAGAGAACTGACTTGAGTGTCGGAGGATCCTACCAGAGCTACCTACCTCTGGTTTGGACTTTGTTTTGTAGGTTCCATTGGCAGCCTCGACTTTCCATCTCTAGCTATCTTCGACATTCTCATAGATTTCTATACTAATAAGATTGGCACTAGAGGAAGGGCTTTCTGAGCCCTTGTTCTAAAAGAAGTACCCAGTCGATCCTATCTACCTTCTTCTACTCCTAATCTTTTGAATGCACTTCCATTTAATCTATTCTTGCTCTAGAAATGCTCCCAAAGAAGATGACCACCTAGTGGTCTACTGCTTCTACTGTTAGATCTAAGCCAGATCTATCCATCCTAGCTCCATCGTCGGTACCTTAACCTCCTCCATTGGTGGCGATGGTGGATCCAGAGCAATTCAACCTACTGATGCAGTAGGTTTGAGGCCTTATCGAAATGGTGCAGGCCATGCAGCAGCCTCTGATAATAGTCCAGCCAAAGAGACCCTTGCTAGAACTTCAAGAACCAGCATAGAGAAGGGCCACTTGGGTCAGCAGGCCTGTTACCCCTGGGAAGGAAAAAGTAGAGAGTAGGGAGCCCCTACTCTGATCATGATTCTTCTCTAAAAGAGATATTTTCTATCTACAGTCGATGGCCTTCTGAGATCCACGATCGAGATGATGCTCTCGATTAGAAGCTTCAAGACATAAATCGATAGATTGAGGAGCTCCACCATGCTGCCTCGATCCTCCATGATGACATCTGCATTGATCTCCCCTTTTCTGCCTGAATCATGTAGAAGCCCATCCCACCGAACTTCAAGCTCCATCAATTGGAGAGTTATGATGGGACTTTGAATCTGATCGATCACCTTGAGGCCTTTTGGATGATGATGCTACTCTATGGCACACCAGATGCTATTCTATACCAAGCTCTCCCATCTACCTTGAAGGGAGCGGCAAGAAATTGGTACTCGAGCTTTAAGTCAGGTATGATCTACTTAATTGACCAAATGAGCCATCAGTTTACAACTTATTTTATAAGTAGCCGACATCCAAGGTGAGACTCTAGCTTTTTAATTAACATAAAGTAGAAGAAAAAAGAGTCCATCTGAACTTATGTCAACCACTTCAATGCTGCTGCATTGGAGGTTTGGAACTTAGACCAATATGTAGCCATGGTCATGTTGAAAGACATTTTTTAGAAGAATAATCTTTTGTCCTCCCTAGAAAGAAAATATCTTAGAAATTTTGCTGACATACTGGCCCGAGCCAAAAGCTATGTTCGAGTGGAGGAAGACTTCAAGCAAAAGGATGTTAAAGCTATGAGAGAGTAGCAAACGGGTGAATCTAGCAAGCCCACACCTGAAGAAAAGTCGAGTGAAGCTTGGCCGCACTCTTGAACTCCTCCTAAGCATAGACAAGCCCAAACTCCTCAAGCTCGTCAATAAGGAAGCCTAGATCGAAGAATTCGATGGAGCTCGCCACCCAGAAGATTCAATAACTATGCTCTCTTGAATGCTCCGAAGACCTAGGTGCTGATGGAGATAAGGAAGCAGCTATCCTGGTCGAAGAGGATGCGGACCCATCCAACCAAATACAATCCCAACAAGTACTACCTCTACCATCATGACCATGGTCACGATACTAAGGAATGTATCCTGCTCCAGGATGAGATCGAGGCACTGATCAAAAAAGGTCGGCTAGATCAATTTATCAAATGCCGATTAGAGAGAAGAGAAGATCACATAAGGGTCCTACTATAGCTTGAACCATCTTGAAGAGATGAACCGCAAGAAGATCGGCCTTTCCTTGTAATCATCAATACTATTACTGGAGGATATCGATGGAGGGAGGCCAGTGAGTCGACAGAGTCAGCAAAGAAGCAGCGGACTGAAGAACCCATCACTTTTACTAAAGAAGATACTCAGGGAGTTCAGCTTTCGAATAATAATGCGGTTGTAGTTGTTAGATGTGTACCCTAGAAGCCAGATTGGCTAAACATTTGTAATACACTTCTAAGGATAATTTTATAATTTTGACTATAAATTAATAAAAAACTTATTTTCTATCATAGTATGTATTTAAAGTGTCTATGATACATCCTTTAAGTTAATGATAATGATAATTCATATTTTCAAGAGTTGAAAATTTGAGACATGAATTTTCATAATTAACTCATAAACAACTTCCGACCGTAGGATCATCACAAGGATGGTAATTGATCTGAAAGGTTGGTGTATGATCACTTTCATAGGATAGATGTGTCTTGAGTCTATGGTGTGGAGACACCAGAGCAAGAGTATAGTTACTTGTTATAGAACGAGGGCACTTAGCATGATCACCTCGAGCAATCATAAGAAAGTCTACCTTCTCATCGATGATTGACTCGATGCTGCAGTAGTATGTCTGGTTCTTTGACTTAAGGTGCATCAGCAATTCATCTTGAGGGTGTTATAGTTAGACTACACCATAACTCGATCTCCTAGTCATTTCGAATTCTGAGGTGTATGTTGGCTATAGCATGTTCATTGTAGAAATTGGATTGCACCAATAGGAGATCTATCTACCTCGATGGATGAGGAGTAGCCCTATGATAATCATGAGATTGAGTTCTTAAGCCCATGGCTATGGCAGAGTGAAGATGATAGAAAGAGTTTCTATTAGAGTTTTATATTGGACTCGAATTGAATGATTAATTTATATAATAGATATTAGGTTTGACAAGTTTATCTTAACCCTAATCCAATCGGGGCTCAAGATAGAAGAACCCAATCACACAGATAACTACATCGAGAGGTTTATTTTTAGTTCTGATGGGTTACCACCATATACTTTTAGGTGTCACTAATAGATTTTGGAAGCAATTAGAATGATTTTGAAGATCAATCATTCTAATTGTATGAATAAAAAATGTTCTAGTCCATCGAAAGGTGTTTCGATGATGTCGATGATGGAGATCACAACATGTCTTATTACCATACAGAATTGAACCTAACTAGATCACACAAACAAAAATTTGAGTCTAGATGTTATCAATTAAGCTAACCTAGTTTGATTGATTTGGATTAGATCCAATCTGGTTCAAGGTAATTATGCTAGCACGTGATTGAGCCTGACTTTCTCCTTACGTAATCTTTCCGATTCATCGCAACTAAGTCAAATTTGATTTAACATATTCTTATATCTTGAATGATTTTATTTTTATCTGATTAGAACCTATCCAGGTTAGATTAATTGTAGAAATTAATTCCATTAATAGTGCTAATGGACTAGGGTCAAAAGTTGACCTGTTTGAGAGAATTAAGGGTCACCCGATCAGATGCTTCTAAAAAATTTTTTAGAAATTATTTTGTTTTGATTTTTGGATATGAGATAAGGTATGAGTTATACATTGGGTGTACCAAATTTAATAATTTTTGAAGGTACTTAAATTAAGTTATGATAGAGTTTGATTTGGATCAAACTCTTGAGGGAAGAGTCCTTGGTGCAGTGGACTCTTCCTTATCTACTCATTCCGACACCTTTTTGAAGTCTTTTTAGCATAAAAACTAGATAGGATCTAGTACACTACATGGAAATTAAGACTTAGAGTCCCAATGATAAAATTAAGATAGTTATTTTGGTCAAATGGGACTCCTTTTGGCGTTGGTATTTGATATAAATCCTTCTCATGCCAAGGCACTTCAATGCAAGTTTTATTTTTCACCCAAAAGGCTGCTGCCCCTTCCATCTTCCATAACCTCTCCAATCCTCTCTCTTCCCTTTTTCCACGTGCCAAAGATTGGGTGTAAATCAGAGAGGAAGATTCAATCAAAATTATGAAGAGTTCAGCATTTATGCGATGGTGTTCGTGAAATGGACAAGCAGCCTTCTCAAATTATTTTGAAGGTTCTTTAGATCAGATTCAGATATAATCTTTGAAGAAAAAATTCATGAGGAGAAAATATCTAGATCCTACCTAAGTGGACATTGATAGTGGCTAGGCGCGTGCGTGGCTCCTTCCAGAATCTTAGGACAGATCAGGATCATCGCAGGATAATCTGATTATCCAAAATAAGATATAAAATTAAATTAGATTTAATTTTATTTTAATCTTAATATTAGATCTTGAAGGATTAGATCTGAGATATCTTATGTCTAATTATAATCTTAGAAAAAAAAATTTGAAATATTTTTTCAGATCTAATCAGATCTGAACGATCCTGTGCAAGAAAAATAGGATTTCTCCTACAAATGGTATCGGAGTCAGGTTGGCTGGTCATCATATCTATTTTAGATCTAATTTAATTCTTATTTATGACTTGATATTAAAAAAAATTATATGTCACATCTGATGTGATTAGATCTGAAATTAAAAAATTAAAAATTTTATGATTTAGATCTATAATGTATGAGATGCATGACTAGATTAGGAATAGAATAGTTCTATGAGTAGTCTAGTATAATCATATTATTAAATTAATTAAAAATAATTTTAGATTTAATTTATTTTTATTTTTTAATATTATAATTATTATAATCAGATCTAAAAAATAGAAAATAAAATTTTTTATTTTTATTTTATTCATATGAGATATGAAAGTTGCATGCTTAGACTAATTATAAAATAGTTCTATAAAATGTCTAGAATAGTTTTGTTTGATGTGATCAAATTTAAATTTTATTTTTTAGATATTATATGTGATATATTAGATCTGAAAGCATGTATATTTAATTTAGTCATAATACATGAGATGTATGCAAAACAGTATAAGTTAGATCATTAATTGTATATGCGATATATGATTAGATCTGACTAGTTTTGTAGTAGAAATTATATTACTGATTAAGACATTCCCCTTGGCCATCCGATCATAAGAACGAAGTAGGATTTAAGGCCCTCTCATCCATTTCAATGGGATGTTCTTATGATGTGTAGGGGTGCTATGCATTCGTTCTTAATCGAAATCAAAACTTATTTTTCTGCAAAATCCTAAATCTTGAAATTCTAGGATTTTGTTACATGTTTTGTTCATGAACCTAAAACTTAATTAAAAATTAAGATTATAAAATTAATTAGGTCTAAGAATTATGAATTTGTAGATCTAAGATATATTCATAAAATTGAATTCGGGCTTGGGTAGCTCAATTAAGTTTAGTAGTTGATCAAATCGAATCAAAAGTTGGTTAGGTGGGATCAAAGAAAGCTTAGATTTGACCAGCCTAATAAGATTAAGTCTAGATCAAGATCGAATCACATTGAGATGTGACTCAGTCAAGTCAAAACCTAATTTGGCTCCGCGGTTTGAGTCTGGATTGTACGCTAACCCAATTGGTTTTGATTCAATAATTTGGTGTCTAAGGTAAGTTTGGTAGATACGATCAACTAAATTTTAATTGAAAGCTACTCAACCTGAATGCGTTCTTATCGTGTTAATGGCTTATCCCTTCCATCAGTCTCACTTACCTAACCATTTGGGTAGACCCAGTTCTAATTCGAGGTGGCTAATAATTCAAGCCAACCCATGTCTCTAGGTTAGTCATAATTGTTATGACTAAGTCAAGTCAAGTTTAAAGAGACCTAAATTAAATCTTTCTAAGAAAATATTAAGTCTAAGGTCTTCCAGCATTATAGATGTGCGGATTCTTCCTGGGGTTGATTGTTCTCGGCTAGATACAGTGGTTCAGTTGCACTGAAAAGATACAACCATTTCTATTAGGCATTGATGCTATGGGTTGGAGGATGTGTTAGGCTCAATATTCCACATAGGATGAGGGACCCAATCAAAAATTTAATTCATACAAATGGTGGATCTGACTTAACCAAGGAGTGGATCAATATTTTGGATACGGTGAGATTCATGAATTAGAGATCAGGTTTGGATGCACCATGATTAGAGAATCGTTGGACAAGAGTTATTCACTCAGCGATTGATCCATCACCAATAACTATTAGGTGAGGTGATGAGCCAGTCAATGGGACCACACCATCCACTAGAAATCAATAATCATGAAGATTTTTGCATCTCTGCCAAGGGAGTATAGGAATCCGAGTAAATAGTGGGAGCCTAATTTATTTAAAAATGAAACTCCTAAATAAATTGATTAAGTCTAATTACAAAATCTAATTAAAAACTTTATCTCTCTACAGGAAGATGCCTATGTCCAACCCACTAGCTTGCATCTTGGACACCTGTTGGTGCAAAATTTGGTTGTCACTAGAATCGAGGCTGGAGTCGGAGAAGATGAGGTCGCCGTTGATGACCTATAAAATAAGTCTCATCTGAAGTCGGGGGTGGTGGCTCAGGCAAGATCCTTCGACGATCAAGTCAGCTCTTTTGGCCAACAGAAATGGAGTGCTCAGAGAGATTTTAGCAAAGTTTTTGAAAGAAATCAAGAGCTTGGAGAAGAAGGCGTATCTAGAGGATCCCTTATATAGGCGGAGCCCGTAACAGACTAATAGTGATAGCTGTAACCTCCTAATAGTTGGTCATTCAGGATCATGTGGGATTTGTTATGGAGGGTTGTGTTTGTTGTCGTGACATGCCCATCCATCAGAGTCTGACAACTCAAGTTCGGATGGGATAGCAGTAGGTAACAAAGAATTCTTAGCTAACACCACTCCAAAGGAGTTTGGAGGTTCTTGAGATCAGCCATGCTTGGGCCGTCATTTGCCATATCATGAGTCGGTGCTGAAGATTTTTTGGGCAACTAGTAAGAGAAGTCCGAGAGGAGCTCGATAGGTAGAGAAGCCTGGGAAAAGTTTGACTAATGGTGAAGCCTATCCGAAGTTTGACCATTGAAGGAGTCCGATTAAAGAAGAAGTTCGACAGGAGTTCGACTGCTGAAGGAGTCCAACTGAAGGAGAAGTTCGATAGGAGTTCAATGTTGAAGGAGTCTAGCTAAAGGAGAAGTCCGGCATGAGTCTGACTGCTGAAGAAGTCTGGGAGGTCTTACGGATTCCACGAAAGCCCATCCCTGACTACTGATACCGGACGGGCCAATTCAAAGGTCAGACATTTCGGTCGAACATCGGTAGGAGTAGGTTTATCTCCAACACTTGTCTCCCTACTCTCAAGTTCGAAATTCGAAAGAAGAGAGTACGAATGTGACTACTGAAGTTCTTTTCCCATGTTTGTCCAGAAGAGACATTTTGGCATCTATCGCGTCAGCTCTTGGACTCATTAAATTTGAAATGACTTCGAGGAGATGGCCCTTTAAATTTTCCACCGTAACACTACCCTAGGTATGGCATAATTTAAGACCTGCTTGTTGCCACTCCCCTGTCATGATGAGTGGGATGCGATGCACACAAAGTGGCCGAGTAAGATCTGCAATCATAACCACCTTGGGTTGTCCTTGGCTATTTATGGCCTTCTTCTCCCTCTAGAATTCATTCTTACTTGAGTCTTCTTCCCTCCTGAGCCGTTGCCTTCTTCCTGCTTGAGAGAACCGGTTCTTTTCCATATCCTCTCCAATTTTTGGTGCCCCTCCACTCGATTTTGTCATGTCCATCACTTCTTTCCCCTCTCAGTCAACTTAGGTCAGCCTCTGATCATCTATTTTTGATTTTTTTAGCATCTTTTTTCTTCTTGCTCTTTCGATTTCTCTGGTAGAAGCTTCTACAGTGCATTTTTTCTTGCTTTTTGAGAGTTTTCTAGGGATTTTATTTTGATTTGAATGTCTTCCGAAACCTCTCATTCTATCGATTCTTGGAGCTCGTCCGAACCGACCTTCCTAGATCCTGCACCCCTGGCCGAGGTTGAGCCCAAGAACATGTCTCACCAATCTTTTATTTTGGATACCATCTCTTCGGTTTGGACTCCGAACGATCTTTCGTTGATCTGCATCCAATATGATGTTCTCCCGAGTATGACCTCGAGCTCCCTGGATCAGACAAACGTGCCAACTCACCTCCGACCGATCGATTTTGCCTATACTTAGAGACCATGCATCCCGGGCTTCGGCTTTCACTGCCCTCCTTTATAGTTTCCCTCTTCCAGTTCTTGAACATCTCCTTTGCCTCTATTGTGCCGAACTCCTTTTGATCCATGATAGATTTTGTTTTCCTCTGCCATCTGGCCAAAGTTAGGTCGGCCATCTCGTTATTCCAAAATTTCTATAACTTCAAACATCATCATTTCGCAAATGACTGATGGTACTTCTCCTCTCAGTTTGGTAAGAATAGATTACTAAAAGATGCTCCTTCTTCCATTCATAATTGGAAGGAGAAGTACTTCTTCGTCCATTTTTCAATCTTGCTGCTTGACCTTCCTCCCTGGAGCTTCCTCTGGGAATCAGTTCGCCGAGCTCCTATTTTAGATGGAGCCGACCTCGAGTTTTGTTACAATCTCAAGGCATACCGAGCTCCTCTTCTTCTCGATCTTCTAAAGAAGCAGACCTTGTTCAACTTTGGCTTAAGTCTTCTCAACCCCATCGATACTATTGTTGTTATTACTATTTTTTGCCTCATGTATGCACACACACAAACACACACACACACACACACAGATATATATATATATGAGTATGAATGTTCAATTCTTGTGAAGTTTTGTATGTACCTTGGTTGACTATAGTTTTTTCTTTATTGCAGAAATGGATATTGATGCTGTGGAGAGGTTCACCAAGAGCCTTTATGCCTAGAAGAAAAGGAAGGTGAAGGCTCCGAGTGAGGGTTTAGAATGGGTGAAGGTCGGTGCCTCCAACCCTGCGGCTCCTCTTGCCGTAGATGTCACACTCGAGGTCCACCCACGAGTCAAGGTTGCCTCGATCGTCAGTGTCAATGTCGCCGAAGGAGGATCGCTTCCCCTCGAGCCTGTAGATCTTCCAACAGGGGATCACACATCAGACCAATCCATCGACAAGGAAAAGGAGAAGGGGAAGGGAAGGTCGGCCATTGCGAAGGTAGCTTGCAAGGCCTGTTCGGGCAAGCCAAGTAACAACATCTGGGGGTAGACCCCTTTGACAATCCAGACATCACCAAGATCTAACTAACAAATTCACCATGCCTGAGGTAGTGGACCACATGGCTGACCTTGATCGGACATAGTTCGTCTAGGACTTTCTTGTGACTTTTCTCAAGGTAATCATCTTATCATACTTCCTTTTTCATTTTTCTTTCTTTCATTCCTCTATCTTACTGTTATTTTGTGGTGGTAGTCAGGTCACCAAATAATTTCCCACCTTAAGAGGGCAAATCGCCAGGAGGCGGGGGTGCTGAAGGTCCAAGAGGATCTTCAAGCCGAGATTGATCGCCTTTAGGAAAAGGCTGCTGAAGCCGAGCGGTCCATGAAGGAGAAGGAAACAAAAGTTGTGAGTCTCCAAGGCGTGCTCCATAAAAGAGGAGCTCATCTTGACCAAGCTGAAGGCCACTCTAGCATTGGAGGAGGAGAAAAGAAAAAGAACTGAGGGGAGGGTCGCTAAGCTGGAGGCTCGCCCGGTGAAGTCAGATTTGGAGGCGGCAGCTCGGGCCATGGTGGAGTTCAAGGCCTCCTTTGAAATGAAAGACTTGAACATCACCTTCAGCCAAAAGGTGTTCATCGAAGGCTTCAAACTCTATGAAGGCAAGGTGGCCCAAAAATTTCTCAAGCTCGACTTGAGCTTTTTGGATAAGGAGGATCTTGGCAAAGAAGCAGGACCTCTAGTACTATAATTGATCATACCCCTGCCTAGCCTATCATGGAGGCGCCCGAGCCTGCTCAGAAATTCAAGGCAGTCGAGAGTGCTCCAACCTCTTCCGCCATCACACCCTCTGAGGTTGAGGACCTAAAATAATTGTACTTTTCTCTTTTTCTCTTTTATTTTGCTTTGTACTTGAAAGTTTTTAGTTAAATCAAAGTGAATTTACTTTTGTCTATGCCTTTCTTTATATTGGTGTTATGCCATGTGTTATCTAGAATCCCTCCAATAATCAGAGCCATAACCCATCATCTCCAATCGACGCCGACCTCTTACTTCAGGGAGTTTTGCTGAAACCTTTAATAAAATGCTTAAAGAAGGAAGTCCACCATCTGAAGAAGAATTGAAGAAGATGGAGGATGACTTTCAAGCTTCTCGGAAGAACCCTTCAGAAGCGACAAAAGAGATCACTCACCTCCAAAATTTAAACATGAAGGACTCTGCAAGCTTCAGCATCCAGAAGGACAGTTTTGAGAGGGAGATTGTTGAGCTTAAGAAAAATGCCAGTGATAAATCTTGGATACTAACGGCGAAGATTAGCTCTCTCAAAGCCGATCTCAAGGTGGCGAAAGAGAAAATTCATCTGTTGGAGGGGAGTTCACCATGGTTTATTGATAAGGCTCGGTACGACTGGGACTAATCCAAGAAGATCTCCAAGCTTCAGAAGTAGTTATGAGACACTGAGGACTGACACAATAGTTACAGAATAACCTAGATAGAGAAAATGTCCAGACTTGAATGCAAGCTCAAGATCGCGAAATATGAAGTGACTTATTTTTAGAGGAGATTGTATAGTAGTCGGCAAGCCGGTGCAAGTGGCAAGTCGAAGGAGATTATCTTCTTGAAGAGGACCATCGACGAGCTCTCAAAAGCGGTCAGGATGGAGAAGGCCGAGGTTCGACGGTTGAAGCTCCAGCTAACCTATGAACATCAGGCTGTCAAGGATGTGGAGGCCGAGTCTGAAGTCTTGAGGAAGCAACGGTGAGAGCTTGAAGGAAAATTTCAACATGTCAACAGGATGTACATAGATAGTCTATATAAGAAGAAGGAGCTTAAAGGGGAGATCCTTAGGCTAAAGCAAGTCTTGGTGATGAATGGGGCCGATAGCTCAAAGTCTGAGGAGTCTGGTCCATCTTAGGGTTTCAACTTTTTTCTTCTTCTTTCTTTTCATGTAATCGATCTTGGTGACCTTTAATTTGCTTGTAGTGAACTTATATTTGCAATAAAATGGTACTTTTTTCATCATTTTCTTATACAAATTCAATGCTTGTTAATGGCTTCACTTTATTCATCTCATGTTTCTTTGTTTCGTCTTCTAATGAGATGCTTGTTGTGGATGCCGAGCTGGGGGTCCCTTTTGCAAACTAGGAAGGGGTTCCCCTTTTCGTATTTGATGTAGCCATAGGGAGGATACATATAAGGATCGCTGGTAGGGCTCTTTTCTTCTTCTCATTTTAGATTAACGAGGCTTTTGCCTACCTCCTGTTTGGACGAGGTTCTCTTCTATTTCTTACATGATCGTACGGGCATGTTAGGGCCATTGACAGGGCCTCTTTCCTCACCTTATTTTAGTCTAACGAGATCTTCAACCTTATCTACGTTAGGACGAGATTCTTCTTCTATTTCTAATATGGCTGTAGGGGCACATTAGGATCATTGACAGGATCTCTCTCCTCATCCCATCTTAGATTAATGAGGTCTTCAGCCTTGCTCACATTAGGATGAGGTTCTCCTCATATTCTGAACGTGGCTGTAGGGGCACATTAAGATCATTGATAGGACCTCTCCCCTTATCTCATCTTAGATTAACGAGGCCTCGACTTTGCTCATGTTAGGATGAGGTTCTTCTCCTATTCCTAACGTGGCTATAGGGGCACATTAGAACTGTTGATAGGGCCTCTCCTTTCATCTCATCTTAGATTAACGAGGCTTTGGCTTTGCTCATGTTAGGATGAGGTTCTCTTCCTATTTTCTAACATGGCTGTAGGAAAATATTAGGGCCATTGATAGAGCCTTTTTTCTCATCTCATCTTAGATTAATGAGGCCTTCGACTTTGCTCATGTTAGGACGAGGTTCTCCTCCTATTTCTAACGTGGCTATTTTTGTTGTGCAGCTAAGTTCAAAAAGTTATTTTTTTCCATTACAAATTTGTAACAGAGATCGGGGTATTAAAGTAGAGGAATCTTATTGGAACCAAATCATTAATAATACATCCATAGATTTTTTGAATTCTACAATCGAGGTAGATCGGCTCCTCTGAGCTCCTTCAGGTAATATATCCTGGGCCAGATGACTTTCTTGACTTTATAGGGTCCTTCCTAATTTGGGGCAAGCTTTTCTTGGTTCTGAGGTTGAAAAATATCTGCTCGTCGAAGCACCAAATCTTCCACTCTGAATATTTTATCCTTGACTCTAGAGTTGTAGAATCGGGCCACCCTTCATCTGTAAGCAACCATCCGAACTTGGGCTTCTACTAATTTTTCCTCCAATAGGTTGAGGTTAGCTCTAAGGTCCTATGAATTATGCTGCTCATTGAAGGCCACAATCTATGCCGATGGAAGCTTGAGCTCGATCGGGATGACCACCTCCATTCCAAAGGCCAAGGCAAATGGTGTTTCTTTAGTTGGCAGTCTTTGGATAGTTTAGTATGCTCAGAGTACATGGTATAGTTCATCCACCCAAGTCCCTCCTGCTCTTTCAAGCCTTGCCTTGATACCCTGCAATAGGGTCCTGTTGGTCACCTCTGCTTCACCATTTGCTTGTGGATGGACCACTGACATAAAGTTATGAGAGATGCTCAAGTCTTCACAGAACTCTGCAAACTTCATCCCAGCGAACTGCCATCCATTATCTGTTATAAGGGTTCGAGGCAGGCCAAATTTATAAATAATTGACTTCTAGACAAAGTCCTGCACTTTGACTTCAGTGATTTTTGCTAGGAGTTCGGCCTCAACCCATTTGGTGTAGTCAATCGCAACTAAGATGAACTTTCATTATCTGGATACCATCGAGAAGGGTCTAAGTATATCCATCCTCCATTGTGTAAATGGCCAAGGTGTGCTTAGTAGGGTATGCTTGGAGGCCGACTGTCTTTGTATACTCGCATTCTTTTAGCAAGGATCGCATCTTTTAACATACTCAACATAATCATGATGCATAGTTGGCCAATAATACTCTTGTCAAAGTAGCTTATGAGATAGGGATCTAGCACCTAGATGGCTCCCACAGATTCCTTCATATATTTCCCATAGTGCAAAGTCAGCTTCAGAAGGTTAGAAAAATTTCAAAAGTGGCAAGGAGTACAATCTCTTGTACATTTTACCTTCATATAGAATATATTGGGAGGTCTGGTTTCTCAACTTTTGAGCTTCTTTTGGATCATAGGAGAGTGTCTCATCTTTGAGATAAGCGATCAATGGATCGATCCAGCAGGGCTCATGGTCGATCTACATTATAGACTATGGTTCCTCCGTACTCGGGCATTTCAATACTTCAAAGTATACCTCTTTGGGAAGTTTGTTGGGGGCGAGTGTGGCTAGCTTGGATAGGAGGTCGGCCCTGGCATTCTCTACCCTTGAAATCTATCGGATGCCAAAGCCATTGAAGGCTGGGATCAGGCTCTTCACTCTTTCAAGATACTTCATCATATTTTCCTCTCGAGCTTCATAGCTACCTCCGACCTATTCCACCACCAGCTGCGAATCACTATAGGTTTGAAGCCGATCAACTTCTAGTTTCTTGGCAATCTTGAGCCCTGCTATCAGAGCTTCATATTCTACCCCATTGTTTATTGCAGGAAACTCCAAGTGCAATGCATATTCGGCAATGACCCCCTCGAGGTTGACCAGGATCAGCCAAACACCTACGCCTAAGGCATTGGAGGAGCCATCCACATACAGGGCCTAGAGTCCTCCGAAAAAATATGCTCTCTCTTCGATGGAGCTCAACTGCAACCACAGAATGCTGTTATCATTCCATTCGTGTTCGACATCATCTAGGATCGTACACTCTACTATAAAGTCAGCCAATATCTAGGCTTTAATTGATGGCCTTGGCTAATAGTTTATGTCAAATTCCATCAATTCAATAGCCCACTTCACAATTCTTCTAGAAGCATATGTTCGATGAATTACTGCTTTGATGGGATGATTAGTAAGGAGCATTATGGTGTGCCCCTAAAAATAGGGCCGAAGTCTCCTAGTTGCAATCAGAAGAGCATAAGTTAATTTTTTCAATTTAGTGTACCTGGTCTCTACATCTCTCAAGATTCGACTCGTGTAGTAGATTGGTCATTGCACTTTTGCCTCTTCCTTGATCAGGACCACTGCTAGGGCTGTAGGAGAGACTGTCAGGTATAGGAATAATTCTTCTTCAGGCTCAAATTTTGCCAATAGTGGAGGTAAATCAAGGTAGTTCTTGAGTTCTTCAAATGCTTGTTGGCACTCTGCCATCCAGCAAAAGTTCTTTGGTTGCTTGAGGATTTGAAAGAAGGGCATACACCATCCGACTGACTTTAAGATAAAGTGGTTTAAGAATGCCACCTTCTCGATTAGGCGTTGGATTTTCTTTATCAATTTTAGGACGGTCATCTTTTAGATGGCCCAGATCTTCTCTAGATTAGCTTTGATCCTCTGCCTTGAGACCATGAACCCCAAGAATTTCCTTAAGGTCACTCTGAAGGTGCATTTAGTCGGGTTCAGCTTCATCTTATATCTTCGAAGAACATTAAAGATTTCTTGAAGGTCGACAATGTGATTGGACAAGATCCGACTCTTGACAAGCATATCATCCACTTAGACTTTCATGTCACGGTCGATCTATTCCTGAAGATCTTATTGACCAGGCATTGATAGGTTGCACCTGCATTTTTAAGCCCAATGGGCATGATCTTGTAATAATAAAAATTATGATTAGTAATAAAAGTAGTTTTCTCCTTGTCCTCTAGTGCTATCCGGATTTGATTGTATCCAGAGATGGCATCTATGAAGGTGAGGAGCTCATGGCTCGAGATTGCATCCACCAATTGATCAATTCTGGGCAGGGGGTAGCTATCCTTTAGGCAGACCTTATTCAGCTTCTTGAAGTCGATATACATTCTCCACTTGCCATTGGCCTTCTTGACTAGGACCACGTTGGAGACCCAACTTAGGTAGTGGACTTCTTGGATGAACTTGACTTTGAGGAGCTTATCCACTTCCTCCACTACTTCCTTCTTCCTTTCTAGTGCATGGCCCCAAATTTTCTCTTTCACTGGCTTGTACTTAGGATCGGCGGCCAATCGATGTTCCATGACTTCAACATTAATTTTTGACATATCTGCTGAGACCCAGGCAAAGACGTCAGCATTCTTCCGCAAGAAGGCAATGAGCTGCTCTCAAACTTCATCTTCCAAGTTGAAGTCGATCTACACCGTATGCTCTGTACTTTCATCGTTTAAAGGGATGGTTACAAGATCTTCCATGGGCTCACCCCGCTCCTCAGTAAGATTGTCGCGAACATCCAGCCTATCAACCAGGCAAGGATTGGATTGGCTTCCTTTTTGTAAGGTGATGGAGTAGTAATGCCTGGCCAAAGCTTGATCTCCCTTGATCTCTCCTATTTCGCTGCCTATTGAAAACTTTATTTTCAAGTAGTAGGTTGATACCATGGTCTAGAGTACATTCAGACCAGGTCAACCAAGAATGACATTGTAGGAAGATGGGGCCTTTACTATCAAAAAGTTGACTTGTGCCCTGGCCTATTTTGGATATTGTCCTGCAGCCATAGATAGCATTATTATTCCTTCAACTAGCATGACATCGCCAGTGAAGCCCACCAATGGAGGGTTCATAGATCCCAGGTGGTAATTGGGTATAGATATTTTAGAGAAAGCATCATAAAATAAAACATTGGTAGAGCTTTCATTATCTACTAGAATGCAGTGTACATCATAATTAGCAATGTTTAAAGAGATTACAATCACATCATTGTATGGAAACTAAACTTCTTGCACATCTTCATCAATGAAAGCTATGGGCTCCTCAGTTCTCGGTTTCTTCATAGGCTCTGCTGATCCACTGGCCTCCCCTTGCCGAAGTCCCCTAAATATGGTGTTGATGATGCTAAGCGAGGGTCAATCTCCTTGTTGCTCCTCCCTTCTTGGTGGTTCTAGGGGTGGGGGGTCTCTCGATCGATCCTCCTATCCCCTAGGCCAATGTCCTAGGAATCGACCAAGCCTGCCCTGCCTGACAAGCTCCTCAATCTCATCTTGGAGCTGAATGTATTCTTTAGTATCATGACTGTGGTCATGATAATAGAGGTAAAACATATTGGGATTGTGCTTGTCAAGATGAGTACGTATCCTTTTCGACCTCGACAGCTTTTTCTTGATTTTCATCAGCACCTGGTGATGCATGCTAATTTATAGCTATGGCAAGTGCACCAGTCGATCAAGTAATAAAGTGAATGAGTAGAGTATTGTCCCCAGAGGATTAGAAAATAAGTACTGAAAAGCTCTTTCCTATACTTTATTTAGAAGATCGATTTATGAGAATAAAAAATTAAAGAACAAAATAAAGAAATAATTAAAAGTTTTTAATTAAATAGAGAGAGAGTGTAAATTATTAGGGTTTTAAACTCAAGAGTAATGGATTACTAAGGCAATCGGTTCACCAACTCAGTCAATACAATATTCAGATTTTTAGATTAATTTTATTTCATGTGACGGTGGAGTCTCCTAATTTATTCACTACCCTTTGGTCCAGGCATAGCAAAACTATTAATATTTATTAATTACCCTTTGGTCCAGGTGTAATTTAAATAAATATTAATGCATTAGGTTTTGTGAAACCCTCTAATTAAAATACGCTGCATCCAAAGCGCACTAAAATTCCCGCATGCATATGAATTCTAATTTGATTCATAATACAAGGTATATAATCAAGAAGCATTAACATAGATGTACTTGGTCCGTAACATCTATGTTCATCAGATCAATTAGAAGATGGCCAGTAATCTAAAAGCATTAAGATCAGATTTATATACTCCTCATGAATAAAATTTAAAAATAAATCATACTGAATATTGCATCAAAAGAGTGGCTACACCTTAGCCTTAGTAAAATAAAATTTAGTTCATGATAACAAGTTCAAAAATAGCAAATAAAATAAAAAGCATAGAGAAATTAGACTGTTTGATTGCTGAAATTGATTGTCTGCTGCTCTTGATGTGGAGAACTTGGCGAAGATGAAGAGGCTCCTTAATCGATGTCTTGATCGTCGAAAAAAATCAAAAAAATCAAAAATCTTTTTTATTCTTCACAAATCACTCTTACCTCTCTCCTCTCTCTTTCTCTCTCTCTCTCTCTTTCTATTTCTCTCTTTCTCCCCATCTCTCTCTGTCTCTCTCTGATTTTTTCTTTTTCTTTTTTCACGACAACAACAGGCTTTTTATAGATCAAGAGATTGATTTCCCCCCAAAATCCATCAAAAATTAGGTTTAAGACTCCTAAAACAACTCAAATTAAGATCTGGATAATTCTGCCCGTTAGATGTTGATCAAACGGTCCAAAAATCACTCAAAAATTTCTTAAAATAACCCAGATCAAGTCGGATTTAATGCCAGTCATTGGATCAACCATTGGATTGAATCTGGGCCGTCCGATTAGGCTTTTGATCTTTAGTTTACCATCAGGATGAATCTTAGCCGTTGGATCTCGATCGGAAGCTGTGGATGCCGTCCATCAGTGCCTTTGCTTTGGCCGTCCGATCAAGTTTTAGTGAATACCATCCGTTGGATCGACCAAAATTCCCAAATTGCCCTTCGTGGACCATGTACGAGCCCGATGTTGTATGGACCACCGCGTTCTTCAACCAATCAGAGTGCGCCTCTTGCTATGAAATTTTCGAAATACCCTCCGATTGGTCCACCATGCGCCGCAAAAAATGCTGACATCATCCTGACGTCAGCATTGTGTCGGCGGGTTGGTTTGCTGTTTCGATCGAACCGAGCCAAACCGCTGAACCGGTTTGAACCGAACCATTTTTTTTTTTAAAAAAAAAATTCAATTCTAGGCTCGTTTGAAGTCCGTTTTGCCTGAAATTTATTTCATCTGAACCAAAAAAATAAGATCTTCACATTGGTGGCCTTCTTTCCTACATAAGATTAATAAAAGTATCAATTTCTAAAGAAATAGATTAATTTATTTTATAATTTAATACTTTTATTAGTATATTTTTACCACTTATCACACCCCCCAACTTAGTCATTGCTAGTCCCTTAGCAATGTTTTATTTAATACCATGTTTCAATAAGATTATCCATCACAAAGATAAAATCTAGGATTAAAGGTCAAAAAGTTTAGAAAATACTGCTAACTAAGCATTGAGCTTCAGAAGCAAATTTTTCAGTCATTATAATTAAAAACTTTCTTAGAGTACATCAAAGATCTATAGCACTTGTGTTCGTGATGACTAACTTTAGCATTTCAGTATTAAATTAAAAGAACAAAAGTATCTTCTCTTATCACCTATTTTGGTCAATTTTCTATACATTCTCAATTTTATACTCATGAATTAAGGTAGCTTTCACACTGCCTTTCTCTTCTTTTTTTTTTTTTTATTGTGCTGAGCATCCTGGCCTTTCCTTCACCATTTTACGTGAATTTTCCACACTTGACCTAGGTGCAGAGATCCCAGTTACTAGGCTTTGGGCAATCCACATATACTCTATCTTTTGCACTTTATTTATAGGCAGGTAGCTCTTTCCTTAAATTCAAGTTTCTTTGATTAGAATGTATATTAATTACCAATTTTCAGTGATAATTGAATCCTCAGTTGGCCTTATAATCAATACCTACTTTGCCTTGTTAGTGTGCATGTGCAATTAAAAAGTGCTAATAATCTTTTAATGACCTAAGTAGGCTGCTAAAAGTTGACCAACTAATCTACTTCTTTAACTCATTACATTCATTAGCAAATAATTCTATCTTTTATCACTTATCCAGTTTATCTTGCTCAAGATTTTCTTCTTGACACATGATTTTTTTTTTTTTTAACTTATTCTACATTGTCTTAAAGGAGAAAGAAAAATAAAGGGTGCAATAAAGGATAGGAAGGAATACACCTGATTTGGTTCAGTCTGGTTCTTTGGAGCTTTGAAATTTTGCTTGAGTTCTCATTGATTTTTCTGCAAAATTGAAAATACACACCAGAGCAGTAAAAGAGCAACAATAAATTACTGAAAAATAAAAGAAAAGAAAAATGATCAAAACTAAAAAGAAAAGAAACAACCTATCTAGTAGTTCTGATTTATAGTCTTCAGCTTGACTTTCTTTGAGTTCTAAAGTGGATCAATCTGGTGCCACTTCAATTGGAATACTTTCATGTTTGATCGAGTCCTTCTTTCAATTTGACATTGCTCGCTTTTATAGTCTCAAACCTATTTTCTACAGAATTCTCATATAATGGATTGTCAATAATATCAATTAGAAAATAAGTTTGATTATCATCAGTTTGTTTAGTATCTTTGAAAACATTAAAAGTAACTTGTTCATCTTGGACTCTAAGAATTAATTTTTCTTGTTGAACATCTATTAAAGCTCCTCCAGTAGCTAAAAAGGGTCTCCCTAAAATAAGGGGTACATCATAATCTTCTTTCCATATCAAGAACAATAAAATCAACAGGAAAAATAAACTTGTTTACCTTTACCAAGACATCCTCCACTATACCTCTTGGATATTTAATGGATCTGTCGGCTAATTGAAGAGTAATAGTGGTAGGCTTTGGTTCTCCTAGACCCAGCTTCCTGAAAATAGAAAAAGGCATGAGATTAATGCTTGCTCCTAAATCACATAAAACTTTATCAAAACTACAATCACCAATAATGCAGGGGATAGTAAAACTCCCTGGATCTTTTAACTTCTGTGGTAATTTATTTTGAAGTATTGCTGAGCATTCTTCATTCAAATTTATTCTCTCATGCTCCTTCAGCTTTTTCTTATTTGTTAAGATTTCTTTGAGAAACTTGGCATACCTGGGCATTTGAGTAATAGCATCTACAAAAGGAATATTAATATGTAAATTCTTTAAAATTTTGAAAAAGTTAGAAAATTTCTTATCTGGATGCTGTATTTGTCTCTCTGGGAATGGTAGTGGCGGCACGTAGGGCTTCACATTTGGATCAGCAAACCGTATACCTGGAGACCATCCATCTGCTGGTTGTTTTGGTGACTGACGAATTTGAGTTGATGGTTCCTTATTTGTAGTTGGCTCTTCAGTCTCATTCTTCTGATGTGGCTCCTCCAGCTTTGTACCACTTCTTAGGGTGATAGCATTGACTTGCTCCCTTGGATTTGTCTCCGTATTGCTTGGCAAGGATCCTTGAGGTCTCTCGGAGATTATCTTAGCCATTTGACCTATTTGCATCTCCAAGTTTCGAATTGCTGCTGTTTGGTCCTGCCTAAGTTTGGCTTCCAAATTTTTTATAGTTGCTTCTTGGTTTTGCATAAATTTGACCATCAGCTCTTCCATGTTGGACTTCTTTTCAGGTACTTGGAATCTCGGGGGTGGCTGTTGTGCTGCATTTTGATTGCTCCATGAGAAATTTGGGTGCTGCCTCCACCCTTGATTGTATGTGTTGGAGTAGGGATTGTTTTGTTGCGGCCTGAAAAAATTACCAATATAATTAGCTGTATCAGTTGTTTTAGCAAAAGGATTACCTGTCTGGCAATTGCTCGTATCGTGTCCTCCTCCACACAGGTCACAAGTAATGCTCTGAACATGCATAGCTGTTCCCTTTAAGTTGTTGACTTCGGCTCTAAGGGCTGCAATTTCAGCTAGTAAGGTTGGCACGCAATCTACTCCCTGCACAGCTGCTAGTCTTTTTGGCATCATGCGCTCTGTCTGCCATTGATAGCTATTTGATGCCATCTCATCGATCAGATCGAAAGGCTTCTTCCTCCATTTTTTGATTAATGGTTCCTCCTGCTGCTGCATCAATCATAGAACGATTAGTAGGAGATAAACCATTATAGAAAGTTTGTACCTGAAGCCATACGGGTAGTTGATGATGTGGACATCTCCTCAGCAGTTCCTTGAAATGCTCCCAAGCCTCATATAGTGTCTCCATGTCCATCTGCATAAAAGAAGTGATATCGTTGCGCATCTTAGCAGTCTTGGAAGGTGGAAAGTACTTGGCTAAGAATTTTTGGGCTAGGACATCCCAAGTTGTGATAGAACCTGCAGGAAGAGAATGAAGCCAACTTTTTAGCTTTATCCCATAAAGAGAAAGGAAATAACCTTAATCTAATAGCATCATCCGACACCCCATTAATTTTAAAAGTATCGCAAAGTTCAAGAAAATTAGAAATATGGGCATTCGGATCATCATGCACGTGTCCACTGAATTGGACAGTTGATTGAATCATCTGGATCATCGCCGGTTTTATTTCGAAGTTGTTTGCTCGTACAGGCGGTCTCCTGATGCTCGAAGCTGCATCGGCTACAGATGGTGTGATGTAATCATTTAATGGATGATGTACTGGTCGAATAGCTTCATGCTGTCCTTCAGTCGCCATATCCAATCCTAGATTGATGTCGTTAGGATCTTCAGCTGCCATGTTTCTCTCTTGTTGTAGTCTTCTAATGGTTCTTTCAATTTCTGGATCTAAAGGTAGTAAGTTACTATGTCCAGTACGTGTCATGCACTAAATTTTTTTTTTTAATAATAAAAATTAAAAATAAATTTCTAAAGTAAAGCTAGGATCAAAATTTTAATATTGTTTTAGACACAATCCCCGGCAACGGTGCCAAAAACTTGATGCGTGCTAATTTATAGCTATGGCAAGTGCACCAGTCGATCAAGTAATAAAGTGAATGAGTAGAGTATCGTCCCTAGAGGATTGGAAAATAAGTACTGAAAAGCTCTTTCCTATGCTTTATTTAGAAGATCGATTTATGAGAATAAGAAATTAAAGAATAAAATAAAAAAATAATTAAAAGTTTTTAATTAAATAGAGAGAGTGTAAATTATTAGGGTTTTAAACTTCAAGAGCAATGGATTACTAAGGCAATCGGTTCACCAACTCAGTCAATACAATATTCAGATTTTTAGATTAATTTTATTTCATGTGACGGTGGAGTCTCCTAATTTATTCACTACCCTTTGGTCCAGGCATAGCAAAACTATTAATATTTATTAATTATCCTTTGGTCCAGGTGTAATTTAAATAAATATTAATGCATTAGGTTTTGTGAAACCCTCTAATTAAAATACGCTGCGTCCAAAGCGCACTAAAATTCCCGCATGCATATGAATTCTAATTTGATTCATAATACAAGGTATATAATCAAGAAGCATTAACATAGATGTACTTGGTCCGTAACATCTATGTTCATCAGATCAATTAGAAGATGGCCAGTAATCTAAAAGCATTAAGATCAGATTTATATACTCCTCATGAATAAAATTTAAAAATAAATCACACTGAATATTGCATCAAAAGAGTGGCTACACCTTAGCCTTAGTAAAAGAAAATTTAGTTCATGATAACAAGTTCAAAAATAGCAAATAAAATAAAAAGCATAGAAAAATTAGACTATTTGATTGCTGAAATTGATTGTCTGCTGCTCTTGAAGTGGAGAACTTGGCGAAGATGAAGAGGCTCCTTAATCGATGTCTTGATCGTCGAAAGAAATCAAAAAAATTAAAAACCATTTTTATTTTTCATAAATCACTCTTACCTCTCTCCTCTCTCTTTCTCTCTCTCTCTCTCTTTCTATTTCTCTCTTTCTCCCCGTCTCTCTCTGTCTCTCTTTGATTTTTTATTTTTTTTTCATGACAACAATAGGCTTTTTATAGATCAAGAGATTGATTTTCTCCCAAAATCCATCAAAAATTAGGTTTAAGACTCCTAAAACAACTCAAATTAAGTTGTGGATAATTCTGCCCATTAGATGTTGATCAAATGGTCTAAAAACCACTCAAAAACCCCTTAAAATAACCTAGATCAAGTTGGATTTAATGCCAGCCATTGGATCAACCATTAGATTGAATCTGGGTCGTTCGATCGGGCTTTTGATCTTTAGTTTACCGTCGGGATGAATCTCAGTCGTTGGATCTCGATCGGGAGCTATGGATGCCATCCATCAGCGCCTTCGCTTTGGCCGTCCGATCAAGTTTCAGTGAATACTGCCCATTGGATCAGCCAAAATTTTCAAATTGCCCTCTGTGGATCATGTGCGAGCTCGGTGTTGCATGGACCGCCGCGTTCTTTAGCTAATCAGAGTGCACCTCTTGTTGTGAAATTTCCAAAATACCCTCCGATTGGTCCACCGTACGCCATGAAAAATACTGACATCATCCTGACGTCAGCATTGCGTCGGTGGGTTGGTTTGCTATTTCGATCGAACCGGACCGAACCGCTGAACCAGTTTTCTGAACCAATTTTTTTTTTTTTGAAATTTAATTCTAGGCTCGTTTGAAGTCAGTTTTGCTTGAAATTTATTTCATCTGAACCAAAAAAATAAGATCTTCATATTAGTGGCCTTCTTTCCTATACAAGATTAATAAAAGTATCAATTTCTAAAGAAATAGTTTAATTTATTTTATAATTTAATACTTTTATTAGTATATTTTTACCACTTATCACTTGGGTTTTTGGAGCATTGAGGGTAGCGTAGTTATGAAACCTTCTAAAGGGGGAGCCCCACCATGCTCTTCTATTAGGGCTTCTTTGTCTCCAAGCCTGGGGAGGATTTCAGACTCACTTGCGCTTAGAGAGAGTTCTGGAGTGGACCGAGCTTCGCTCGGCTTTTCTTCAGCTGTGGGCATACTTGACTCGTCTGCCCGTCGCTCTCCGATGGCTTCACTATCCTTGGCCTTAAAGGCCTCTTCTGCTCGGGCATAACCTTCAGTCTGAGCCAACATATTAGCAAAATTCTTGAGGTATTTCTTCTCAAGGAAGAACAGCAGATCATTCTTCTGAAGGCCATCCTTCAGTGCGGCCATAGTGACAGACTGGTCCAAATTATGGACCTCCAGCGCAGCAGCATTGAATCGGATGACATAGGCCCAGATGGACTCTCCTTCCTTCTGCTTAATGTTAATGAGAGAGTACGAACCTCGACAGGAGCATTGGCTATTGATGAAATGAGCCACAAACTGGTGGCTTATTTGCTTGAAGAAGAAGATGGTACCCAGCCTAAGGGCCGCGTACTAGTTCCTGTCTGCTTCCTTCAAAGTGGATGAAAAAGCTCGACATAGAATAGCATCTGGCATGCCATGGAGTAGCATTATTGTTTGGAAGACCTTCAGATGGTTGACTGGATCGGTAGTCTCATCATAGCTCTCGAACTAGAGGAGCTTGATGTTCGGTGGGATGGGTTCTTGCATAATTTTTTGGGAGAAGGAAGGATTAGTGCAAATATCATTGGCATGAGAGGAGGGAGTAATGTGGAGTTCTTTAATTTGCTAATTTATTTCTTGTAGTTTTTGGTCTAGCAGATCATCATGATGGTGGATCTCCAAAGTCTTTTGGCCGAATGGGGGTAGAGTTCCTCCGGGGGTTGAGTCGTGATCAGAGTAAGGGCTCTCCATCCTCTGCTTCTCCTTTTTGGAGGTCACCAGTCAACTTGCCCAAGTCGGTCATCCCCAGACTGGGTCCTGAGGTTCCAGAGAAGCCTACTCTGACTGAATTGATGTCGAGGGCTACTATTACTGTATAGCCTACACTGCTTTAGTGAGGCCGCAAACCTACTGGACCAGCAGGTTGAACTGCTTTGCATCCACCATTGCAGCTAGTGGAGCTTGAGATGCCGGAGATGAAATAGGGGCAGACAGATCTAGATGAAATCTAGTCGGAGAGGTTGTTGATCATCGGGTTGAAGCCTTCCTAGGAGGCATCTTTGTTGGGAAGAAAACTTTAAATTGGAAGAAAAAAAATCTCTACTGGGCACCCCTTTAAGAATAAGGGAACCTCAAGAATGAGAGGATCCTTCCTCTAGCACCAATCCTATTGGTGTAAAATATGGTTGTTGCTAGAATCGAGGCTAGAGTCGGAGAAGATGAGGTCATCGTCGGTGACCTACAAAATAAGTCTCATCTGAAGTTGGGGGTGGTAGCTCTGGCAAGACCCTCCGACGATTAAGTCAGCTCTTTTGGTCAACAGACATGGAGTACTCAAAAAAAATTTAACAAAATTTTTAAAAAAAAATCAAGAGCTTGGAGAAGTAGGCGTATCTAGAGGGTCCCTTATATAGGCAAAGCTCGTAACAAACTAATAATGATAGCCATAATCGCTTGGTAGTAGGCCATTCAAGACCATGTGGGGTTTGTTATGGAGGATCTTGTCTGTTGCTATGATGTGCCAGTCTATTGAAGTCTGACAACTCATGTTTAGATGGGATAGCCGTAGGTAACAAAGAATTCTTAGCTAACACTATTTTAAAGGGGTTTAGAGGTTCTTGAGATTATCCATGCTTGGGCCATCGTTTGCCATATCATGAGTCGGTGTTGAGGCCTTTTCGAGCAACTAGTAAGAGAAGTTCGAGAGGAGCTCGACAGGTAGAGAAGCTCGGGAAGAGTATGACTGGCAGTGAAGCCTGTCTGAAGTTTGATCATTGAAAAAATCTGACTGAAGGAGAAGTTCGATAGAAGTTCGATTACTGAAGGAGTCTGACTGAAGGAGAAGTCTGACAGGAGTCTGATTACTGAAGAAGTCCAGCTGAAGGAGAAGTCCGATAGGATTTTGATTGCTGAAGGAGTCCAACTGAAGGAGAAGTCTGACAGAAGTCTGACTGCCAAAGGAGTTCGACTGAAGGAGAAGTTTGGTAGGAGTTCGACTGCTGAAGAAGTTCGACTGAAGGAGAAGTCCGATAGGAGTCCAACTGCTAAAGAAGTCTAGCTAAAGGAGAAGTTCGGTAGGAGTTCGACTACTGAAGGAGTCCAGGAGGTCTTATGGATTTGATGGAAGCCTGTCCCTGATCGTTGATACCAGATGGGTCAATTCAAAGATCAGACATTTTGGCCAAACTTTGGTAGGTGCGGGTTTATCCCCAATAATACCCATAGAATGATCGGATCCAATTACAAGGATTGGCTCTGAAACTTCAAAATTATTTTTGATTCTGAGAAATTGACTCATGTTGGAACAGGATACTCCCATCTTATCAGCCCATCCATCCACTGATCAGAGAGCATCTCTTGAGAAGTGGATGAATGAAGATAACAAAGCTAGATATTACATGTTGGGCTTGATGTCTGATGAGCTCTAGCACCGACATGAAGATATTAAGACTAGCCGCCAAATGTTGGCTCACCTGCAAGAGTTATTTGGTGAACAAAGTCATGCAGCCAAATATCAAGTCACTAAGAAACTATTTAAGGCTTAGATGTGTGATGGACAGTCAGTCCAAGATCATTATCTGATGATGATCAAGCACTTAGAAGAGTTTAAGAAGCTTGGTGTGAAGTTAGATCAGGATCTACAGATTGATATAATTTTGTAGTCCTTGATTGATGCATATGGGCAGTTTATAATGAACTACCATATGCATAAACTTTAGAATACCTTGGCTAAGCTCATGAACATGTTGGTTACTACTGAGCTTTCTATGAAAGGTTCTAAGGCTCAGTACTTACTGTGGAGCAGACTTCTTCTAAGAGAATGTCTTTTGGAAAGAAGAAGAAGTTCGTGAATAAACAAAAGATGGATGGTGGGAAGAAGAAGAAGGCAGAGCCAAAGAAGAAGGCCGACAGGAGAAAATGTTTCCATTGCAACACTAATGGCTATTGAAAGTGGAACTGTCTTTTGTACCTAAAAAATCTGAAGAACAAGAAGGAGGCAGATCCTTTTGAAGGTATGCTCGTTATAGAATCTAATCTTATGATTTCTTCTGCATCTAGTTGGATGCTTGACTCTGGTTCTAGTGCTCACTTGTGCACTTCTATGCAGGATCTTGAGGATAGCAAGAGGCTGAGAGATGGTGAGATGATCCTATGCATTAGAAATAGAGCAAAAGTTGCTGCTGTAGTCGTGAAAACCTATCTTCTGTGATTACTATCAGGATTAGATTTAGTTCTTAGGAACTATTTTTATGTGCCTATAGTAAGTAGGAATTTGATTTTTGTTTCATGTTTAGCATAAGAAGGCTATGTAATTAATTTTCTTAAGGACCATTGTAATATTCTTTATGAAAGAAATAAAATTGTAAGTGATTTTCTTATAAATAGTCTCTATCAGTTATATATTGATATTTCTTTTTTTAATATCGAGCAAAATGTGAATGCCATAGGATCAAAGTGATCTAGGGATAGTCTAAATGATAGGTATCTTTGGCACCTTAGGCTAGGTCAAATAGCCGAAGATAGGGTTAACAAATTGAAGAAATTCGGGCTATTGAGTCTGTTGACTTTTGAGTCATATTCGATTTGTGAATCATGCTTTCATGACAAAATGACCAAGCTTCCTTTTGTAGGACATGGGAAAAGAGCCACAGACCTACTTGTCCTAGTACATATTGATGTATGCGGTCCATTTGATGTGCTGACCGGGGGCAGTTATGTCTACTTCATCTTTACTGATGATTTATCTTGGTATGGGTATGTATATTTAAAGTGACATAAGTCTAAAATTTTTGAAAAGTTCAAGAAATTCAGACTCAAAGTAGAAAAGCAAACAGAAAAATCCATTAAGATTCTTCAATCAGATCGAGGAGGTGAATACCTTAGTCGAAAATTTTTGGACTATCTTAAGGACAATGGCATAGTCTCTCAATAGACTCCACCTAGAATGCCTCAACTCAACGGGGTTTTGGAATGGAGAAATTGGATCCTATTAGATATTGTCCGATCCATGATGAGCTTGATGGACATCTTTGAGTTTTTTTGGGGACATAGTCTGATGACCGCTATATATTTACTGAATAGGTTTCCTCTATGACCGTTCCTACCATACCGTATAAGATATGGCATGATAAGAAACCAAATCTGAGTGATCTTAGAATTTAGGATTATCCGATCCATATCAAGAGACAACAAGTGGATAAATTAGAGTATAGATCCTTTAGAGCTCAATTTATTAGATATCCTAAAGAGTCATTAGGATATCATTTTTATCTTCCGAAAGATCATAATATAATTGTGAGTTGATATGCCATCTTCCTTGAAAAATAGTTTATTTAAGATGGTGGCATCGAAAGATAGATTAGACTTGGAGAGAAAGTCTCTAATGAGAAATGAGCTAAGAAATCTATGGAACCCGGTCAGATTGAGCCAACCCAGACACTACCTTCTCCACCTCATAGATCAAGTAAAATTTCTCATCCTCCTAAAAGATACTTAGGTACTATATCAGAAGACGTAGAAAAAATATTCCTCATAAAAAATGGGGTTCATGGTGATGATCCCAAAACTTATGATGAGGCGATATTAGATATCGACTCTGAGAAATGAGGTCAGAGATTGACATAATGCATTCAAACTAAGTCTGGACTTTGGTAGATCCACCTAAAGGTATAGTACCTATTGGGTGTAAATGGATCTTCAAGAGAAAGATAGGTGTCGATGAGAATGAAGAGATGTTCAAAGCAAGGCTCATAGCTAAAGGGTATAGTCAACGTGAGGGCATTGACCATCAAGATACTTTTTCACTAGTAGCTATGCTCAAATCCATCTGCACATTGCTTGCTATTGCAGTCTATTTCAATTATGAAATATGGTAAATGGACATGAAAATGATATTCTTAAATGAATATCTTGAGGAAGATATCTATATGGAACAACCGCTAGGATTTATATCTAATGATAATGATCACAAAGTATGCAAGATGCAAAGTTCCATATATGGACTTAAGCAAGCATCTCGAAGTTGGAATGCTCATTTCAATGATGTAATCAAATCATTTGGATTCATCAAGAATGAGGAGTCCTGTGTTTTCAAAATGATTAGTGGGAGCGCTGTTGTCTTCCTCATACTGTATGTGGATGACATCCTCCTAATTGAAAATAATGTTCCTATGTTGACCACAGTCAAAATGTAGTTATCTAAGAAGTTCTTTATGAAAGATCTAAGAGAGGCATCCTTTATTCTAAAAATTAAGGTCTATAGGTATAGACTGAATAGGATGCTGGATCTCTCATAGAAAATGTGCATAGAGGAGGTGCTGAAGAGGTTTAGCATGAAAAACTCCAAGAGAGATTTAGGACCCTTCAGACATGGCATTCATTTCTCTAAGAAGGTGTGCCCTAGTACACCTGAGGAGATTGAATGCATGAGCAAGATTGCTTATGCTTCAGCAATAGGGAGCCTCATGTATGCCATGCTATGTACATAATTTGATACTGCCCATGCTGTGAGTGTCATGAGCAAGTATCAATCAAATCCAAGCGAAGAGCATTGGACTTCTATGAAATGTATCCTTAAGTACTTGAGAAGGACTAAGAATATGTTTCTAATTTTTGGTAATGGAGAACTCCAGATCCAGGGGTATACAGAATTGGATTTTATGTCCAACATAGATGATCGAAAGTCGACATCTAGAAGTCTACTTATTTGTAATGATGGAGCTTCAGTTGGAAAAGTTCCAAGCAGACGGTGATAGTAGACTCCATCATGGAAGCAGAGTACATCGTTGCGTCGAAGGCTACAAAGGAGGCATTCTGGTACAAGAAGTTTGCTGCAGAGCTTGGATTGATGCCATCAAATGCCGTCCCTCTATACTGTGATAATAATGGCGCCATAATCCTAGCTAAGGAGCCTAGGTCTCACCAAAAATCCAAGCACATTGGATGGTGATACCACCTCATCCACAATTACCTCAAGAAGGAATACATCGAGGTAAAGAAAGTCAATACTATAGATAATGCGGCTGATCCATTAATAAAGCCATTAAGCCAGTAGAAGATCGAAGCCCACTTTGAGAAGGTGAGACTTAGATTTGTAGCCAATTGGCTTTAGGTCAAGTGGGAGTTTGCTAGATGTGTGTCCTAGAAGCTAGATTGGCTAAATACTTGTAATACACTTTTAAGAATAATTTTATAATTTTAACTATAAATTAATAAAAAAATTATTTTTTATCATAGTGTATATTTAAAGTGTCTGTGATATATTCTTTGAGTTAATGGTAATGATAATTCATATTTTTAAGAGTTAAAAATTTGAGACATGAATTTTTATAATTGACTCATAAACAGCTTCCGACCATAGGATCATCATGACGATGGTGATCGATTCGAAAGGTTGGTGATAAGCATCGTAAATTCACCAATAAAAGTATTAATTTATTAATTAATTTATATTAATTTTTAAGAATTATCAATCAATTTATATATAATTTTTAAAAAATTCATATTTTTATTAATTAAAAAATTAATTAAAAAATAATAATAAAAAAATAATAAAAATTAAAAAATAAAATTTTATTATTAATAGAAAGATCTCATTTTTCTGATCACAACGAAATAAATTTCAAGTAAAACGGAGCTAAAATGAAAAAGATATGAATTTTTTAAAAAAATATAAAATAAATAAAAATTAAATAAAAAAAAAAGAAAACGGCTCAACCGGCTCCGCAAGCCGAGCCACCAAGCCAAGCCGAGCCACCAAGCGAAGCCGAGCCATCAAAGCCGACTCAGTCATTGAAGCCATCAGCCGGTCTACGATCCAGGCGTGGACCGCCAGCTCAGCAAAATCCGGCGAATCAGAGCCTGCCACGTGGTGGACCTAGACCCTTAAAGGGTCTACAAAATTTTATCGCGGCTCACAGGGCAATCTGGTCATTTCACTCGGTGACAGAAGCGTTGATTGGTTGCGGTGTGCGGTGCGGCCGGTCTACGCGGTCCATGGGAACAGTAATTGCGCGATCGGACGGTTGCGGTTGATTGCGGTTAAGATCGGACGGTCAGCATTTTTTTCGGTTGCCAACTTCACTCGGATCACCATCAAACGGCAGCGCCTGATTCCAGCTTCGATCCGACGGTCCAGAACGCTCCCGGCGGTGATCAGGACTCCCGAAGCGCGATTTGCGGCCAGATTTCCTCGATCAAGCGCGATCGGACGGCCAGTAATTTAATTCGAGCTGATCTGGGCTGATAGGCATCCGATTTTGATGATTTTTGAACCGTTCGATTCCTATCGGATAGCCTGATTTTACCAGATTTACAGATTTACCAGAGACGTAACAGGATTGTTTTTATTCAAATTTTATTCAAATTTTTACGATTACAAAGGGAATTAGTCCCATATTGCTTTTAGAAATAAATATCTACCTCTTCTAGCTCTATAAAAAGGATCCTAAGCCTCTAAGAAAAGGGGGTTGGAAGAGAAGCTAAGGTATAGGGTGGAAGTCAAGCTCGGGATTAAAGGTTGCTTCAAAGCTGCGGTGCTGCTGAGAAGAAGAGCCGGTCTTCTACGCCATCTTCATGCCTACGCCGATCTGCGATCTTCATCTAGTTTTTTTTTCTTTAATTTCTTGTATTAAAATTCTGAATTTTCTTTAATTTCTTGTATTTAAATTCTGCATCTTAGTTTTAAATTTAATAAAGAAAGTTTCATTATTCTTTTCAATTCTAGCTCTTTAAATTATTTGTTCTTTATTGCTCTTTTAATTTTACTATAAGTAGTTGCTAAGATCTAAATAGTAGATCTTAGTATCAAATTTATTTTTGCATAATTTAAATTCTATTTTTATTTATAGATCTATTTTTTGACTTTAATCTTTGCTTTCTTTTCTTAAAAAAAATAAAATCAAAGATTTTAGAAATAAATCATTGCCTCTCTGTGGATTCGACCCGACTCACCACTTTCTTCATAATTTTTAATTAGTTTAAAAAGTAAAGAGTCGGATTTAAATTGATAAACACGGTGTCTTAACGACAGCATCGTGTCCCTATCAAGTTTTTGGCGCCGTTGCCGGGGAGGCATAAAAATTAAAATTTCTTTATTTCTTTGATTTTTTTTTTTACTGCCTACTCATTATTTTTTTATTTATTTTGCAGAAAAGAAAAAAAAAAGGAACAAGGAAGATTAGGGCACGAACAAAACTCTCAATCCTATTCGGTGAGATCATTCCTAAACCCTAAATCTCTTTCTTTATTTTTAATATTTGCTTTATTTTAAATTAATTAAAAATATTACCTACATAAACCTAATTAAAAATCTCATCACAAGATTAGAAACCCTAATTATTTAGAGCATCCATCATATTAGTTTTTATTCTTATTTTTGGTGATTGCTGGAGTCAAGGTAAGCCTTTTTATAATTTAATTAATTAGTTTAAATTGCATAGAACTCTTTGATTGGAATTTTTTTTTTTTTTGCATATTTCATATTAAACCAAATTAAGGGCACAACCCATTAAACAAGATAAGGTGGGGATTTGATCACCCTTCCTTAGCCCACAAACAACCAACCAGCATCCTGCATTAACCCAAACCTTAACTCTTAAAATCAATTAGACATTAACCTTTAAGGATATTCGAGCTCAATAGGACAAGAAATCCTAAGAGTTGAACCAAGTTAGGATTAATCAATTTGACTGGTGTCTAGGAAAGTGGTTCAGGGACGATTGGGCCCGAAAGAAGGTGGTTACTTAATTGGTTCTGTTCGCTTACCTGGCCAAGCACAATTGGTGTCTAAGGCAAGCAACGGAGGGACTCCCACCGACTTTACACTTACCTGGCCAGTTGATTGGTTAATCCTCTATTTGGAGGGCTTGAAGGTGATCTTGGCAGTTAGGAGCTGTCTAGATCTAGGATAACTCTTAGTCAGGATTGATTGCCTAACTTGTTTGCCAAATAATATCTAACATAAACCAAAATTAACTCCTCCCTATCTTCTCCAGATTTAAGACTCTTTAGGATTTTTCCTCTTCTTTCTTTCTCTCTTCTTTTCTTAAAAAAATAAATAAATTAAAAAAAATAATAATAATAATTTAAAAAAAAAAAAAATTGAACCATATATCAAATTGCACTAGTACATGCACGGTAGAAGATCACTTTTACCTGACCTAGTTAAACCAGATCCTGAAATTGAAAGACTAATTCATTTAAGACCAGATAATCAAATGGCTGGAAAATCGTGAAGAACCACCTAGGCAGATGAAGGAATACTTTATTCCTTCCACCTACAACCCATCGACTTGCATCCACATACCTGATATCCCTGCTAGTCCACTATGAGATTAAGTCGACCACAATCCAGATGCTCCCATCTTTTTATGGGAATGCCAATGAAGACCCTTACAAACATCTGGATGAGTTCTTAGAAATCTGCTCTACGGTAAAAATTCAGAATTTTTCTGATGATGCCCTTAGACTGACCTTGTTCCCTTTCTCATTAAAAGATAAAGCCAAGTACTGGCTTGGCACATTAGGAAGAACAATTCAAACATGGGCAGAGATGCAACATGAATTTCTTAAGAAATTTTATCCCATAGGACGAACCAATACCATGAGGCGAGCCATCACGGGATTTGCTCAGCTTCCAGGGGAACAAATTCATGAATCATGGGAAAGACTTAAGGAACTTCCTTAGAAAATGCCCACACCATGGTCTATCTAAGTGGCAAATTGTACAAGCTTTCTATGAAGGTTTAGGAGATCAATATAAGCAGATGGTTGATGCATCCTGTGGAGGTGCATTCATGAGCAAAAGTGAGGATGAAGCTTATACCTTGTTTGAAACCTTTAAGTGAAAACTCTATTAACCATGCTTCATTATCCTCTTATGAAAGATCAATTTCTCAACAAAAACGGGCAGGAATTTATGAGATCAAAACTCCAGAACTTAATTCTAAGGCAGATTTGAACATAATAGCACAAAAATTAGATAAAGTCGACCTTATTGCACCAGAAATTAGATCAATTCCTAAACTTAGGTCAACAATCTCCTGCACAATACACACCAGCTTCTAATTATCAAGGAGATTTGCTCTATTTGTGCTAGTCCAACACATCATGTAAGTGAATGTCCCACGGTTGCACAATTACCACCTCTTATCCAAGAACAAGTCCAAGCTGCTCAAGGTTACTCCAAAACCACTTAATGACCCATATTCAAATTCATATAATCCTGGTTGGAGAAACCATCCTAATTTCTCTTGGAAACCACAACAAACTCAGGCTCAGACCCAAATCCCACCAGTTCAAAATTATCAAAATAGGCCCCAGTACCAGAACTATGCCTATAATAAGGGACAACCTAGTCAGTCTTCTCAACCACTACATTATAATCAGCCCTCATACCCACCTCCTCAACAGACCAATCTAGCCGACGATAAATTCAATCAACTTCAACAATTAATTCTAAGCCAACAACAATCAATCGCCAGACTAGAAGCTCAAATAGGACAAATTAGCTGAGTCTAGCATGAGGAGAGAACCAGGTCAATTACCAAGCCAACCAATTGCAAATCCTAAAAATAATCCATCCAATGTCTATCAACCACCTGGATTTACTCATCCATCTAACATTCCACCTAAGAACCCCCAATTAGAAAATGCCAAAGCAATATCTGAACTTAGAAGTGGTAGGATTCTTAAGGACCCATATCAAGACCAGGTGATAGAGGCCAATACTGATGTTAGCCAAGATGAGAAATTTGAAGAAGAGGATAATCATATAGAAGAACTTGAGCTTAAGACTGGTACTGACACTGATAAGATGGATAAAGAAAAGAAGAGAACAGATGAATTAGCTGAGACATATAAACCCAAAGCCCCGTTTCCTTCGGCCTTAGAAGCAGGCTCTTCTCGCAAAAAGCAAGAAACACGCAACAAGGAGCTAATGGAACTATTTAAACAAGTTCATATTAATTTACCCCTCCTCGATGCAATTCAGCATGTTCCAGCCTATGCTAAATTTCTTAAAGAACTCTGTACCCAAAAGCGTGAGCCACGAACCACCAAAAGAGTTATGCTATCCGAGGATGTAAGTGCGGTCCTGTTAAATCCAATACCTCAAAAGATGAAAGATCCTGGTGCACCCTTAATTTCATGTGTTATTGGAGGTATAACCTTTGAACCGAGCATTACTAGACTTAGGAGCTAGTGTAAACCTCCTTCCAACCTCGGTTTATGAAAAATTTGGGATTGGAGAATTAAAACCCACGT
>QRFJ01000074.1:791247-822059 GCA_006176705.1 Cocos nucifera
CAGTCATTTTGCAATTAGCTGATAGATCTATAAAAACACCGCGTGGTTTAATTGAGGATGTTCTAGTTAGAGTAGATAAATGTTATTTTCCTGTAGACTTTCTCATACTTGACATGGAACCATCCCAAGAGCTGAACCAAAATCCCATAATTTTAGGACGTCCATTCTTAGCAACCGCGAATGCCAATATCAACTGTAAAACGGGAGCTATGGATATTTCTTTTGGGAATCAAAAAGTAAGAATTAATGTTTTTAATACCCCA
Organism: Cocos nucifera; assembly: GCA_006176705.1. Taxonomy (NCBI): domain Eukaryota; kingdom Viridiplantae; phylum Streptophyta; class Magnoliopsida; order Arecales; family Arecaceae; genus Cocos; species Cocos nucifera. The sequence goes on from QRFJ01000074.1 coordinate 791,511, forward strand.
AAGTACACCCAAGAGGAGGAAGACTGCTTTGTAATCAATCAGATAGATGAAATAGTTGAATCTAATTCCTCCTTAGATTTACTACAAGATGATGAACCCACTGAAGATACTCAAACCCAGGAAGTAAATACCCTGCTTAATTTACCTCAACCATCACATTCATTACCTTGGTCAGTGAAAATTGAGCCCTTACCTGAGCGAAAAATTGAACCACTACGTCCTTCAATTCAGGCCCCACCACAACTTGAACTAAAACCTTTACCTGAATCACTTAAGTATGTATTTTTAGGATCAAAGAAAACCCTACCAGTAATAATTGCTTCCAACTTAACTACTGAACAGGAAAACCAATTGGTAAATATTCTAAAAACATATAAAGAGGCCATAGGGTGGACCGTTGCCGATTTAAAAGGAATTAGTCCGTCAATATGCATGCACCATATTTATACAGAAGATAATGCCAAACCAACTCGAGAGATGCAAAGAAGGCTTAATCCTAACATGCAAGAAGTAGTCAAGAAAGAAGTAATTAAATGGTTAGATGCTGGAATTATTTATCCTATCTCTGACAGCCACTGGGTGAGTCCTACACAAGTTGTTCCAAAAAAATCTGGACTTACGGTTGTCCGCACTGAACATGGAAACTTAGTACCAACACGACTTTCCACTGGGTGGCGTGTCTGCATAGATTATAGAAAACTCAATACAACCACCCGAAAAGATCACTTTCCCTTACCCTTTATCGATCAAATCCTAGAAAGACTAGCAGGCCAACAATACTTTTGCTTTTTAGATGGATACTCGGGATACAATCAGGTAGCAATCTACCCAGGAGATCAAGAAAAGACCACCTTTACATGTCCTTATGGAACCTTTGCTTTTCGTAGAATGCCATTCGGATTATGTAATGCACCTGCAACTTTTCAACGGTGCATGATGTCAATATTTTCAGACATGATAGGAGATTTCTTAGAAATATTCATGGATGACTTTTCAGTCTTTGGAGAATCTTTTGAGAGTTGTCTCAACAATTTGAAGAAAATATTAAAACGATGTATTGAGGCTAATCTAGTGTTAAGCTGGGAAAAGAGCCACTTCATGGTTCAAAAAGGGATCGTTTTAGGACATATAGTATCCAAGAAAGGGATTGAGGTAGATAAAGCTAAAGTTGAACTAATTTCTAAACTTCCTCCTCCCACTTCTGTCAAACAAATTCGATCTTTTCTTGGTCATGTAGGATTCTATCGTCGCTTCATCAAAGAGTTCTCTAAAATTTCTCGTCCTTTGTGTAATCTCCTTGCTAAGGATGTTTCTTTTAACTTTGATGAAAATTGTCTTAAAGCTTATGAAATTTTAAAAGAAGCTGTGACCAAAGCTCCAATCATACAACCTCCTAATTGGTCACTACCTTTTGAAATTATGTGCGATGCCTCAGATTTTGCCATAGGAGCTGTCCTAGGCCAAAGGGTAAACAAATGTCCTGTAGTGATCTATTATGCTAGTAGAACTCTGAATGAAGCACAAATGAATTATACCACCACTGAAAAAGAGTTGCTAGCCATTGTGTTTGCCCTAGAAAAGTTTAGATCATATTTATTAGGATCAAAAATCATAATTTACTCGGATCATTCAGCCTTGAGATACCTGCTCTCAAAGAAAGATGCTAAACCACGATTAATTAGATGGATTTTACTGTTACAAGAATTTGACATTGAAATTCGAGATAAGAAGGGATCTAAAAATGTTGTAGCAGACCATCTGTCTAGGATCCTAGTGAAAGATAATGAACCTGTATCAATCAGAGAATCTTTTCCAGATGAACAATTGTTAACAGTTTCACATACAAAGACTCCTTGGTTTGCAAATATTGTCAATTACTTAGTCATAGGACAAATTCCTGATGGCTGGTCTAAGAATGAAAAGGATCGATTCTTTGCTCAAATCAAATATTATTTTTGGGAAGATCCTGAGCTTTTTAGAATTTGTGCTGATCAAATCATTCGTAGATGTGTTCCTGAATCTGAACAATGGAGTATCTTACAATTTTGTCATACTCTTGCTTGTGGAGGACACTTTTCTGGACGAAAAACTGCGGCCAAAGTGTTACAAAGTGGTTTTTATTGGCCAACATTATTTAAGGATGCCCATACTTTTAGTCAGGAGTGTTTTAAGTGTCAAGCCTTAGGGAATATTTCAAAGAAAGACATGATGCCTTTGAACCCCATTTTAGTGGTTGAAATTTTTGATGTATGGGGAATTGATTTTATGGGACCTTTTCCACCTTCCAATGGATTTGAATACATTTTGGTAGCTGTTGATTATGTTTCTAAATGGATTGAAGCAATAGCAACTCGAACCAATGATCATAAAGTAGTCCTAAAATTTATTCAGAAGAATATCTTTTCCAGGTTCGGATTTCCACGTGCTATCATTAGTGACGGGGGTACCCATTTTACAAATCATCAATTTAGAACTTTATTACGAAAATATGGGGTGACACATAAGATAGCTACACCATACCATCCGCAAACAAGTGGTCAGGTAGAAGTCTCTAATAGGGAAATCAAGAATATCTTACAAAAGACTATTAGGCCTGATCGAAAAGATTGGTCAGATCGATTGGATGATGCATTATGGGCCTATAGGACAGCTTATAAAACCTCCCATTGGAATGTCTCCCTATAGATTAATCTATGGAAAAGCATGTCACCTTCCGGTAGAACTTGAACATAAAGCATATTGGGCAATAAAATAATTAAATTTCAATTTAAACAAAGCTGGTTCCAATCGGATGTTACAATTAAGTGAATTAGAAGAATTAAGGCAAGAAGCTTATGAAAATTCAAAAATTTATAAGGAAAAAATGAAAGCCTTCCATGATAAACATATTTCAAGAAAAACCTTTGAGCCAAATCAACAAGTCTGGTTATTTAACTCAAGGCTTCGATTATTTCCTGGAAAACTAAAATCCAGATGGGATGGACCTTATATAGTTAATCATGTATTCCCACATGGTGCAATTAAACTCTATGATCCCAGGACTAAAAATTTTTTTAAGGTAAATGGCCAAAGGCTTAAACCATATATTGAAGGGATATCATCACATCGAAATATTGATCAAGTGCAATTAATAGAACCACAATGAATTAAACTGCATCTTGTCTGGCTGAAGACAATAAACTTAGCGCTTATTGGGAGGCAACCCAATACTTCTTGAATCTAATTTATTTATTTATTTATTTATTTTTTAGGCTAAGTTGGAGAACCAAAAAGTGGGAGAAGGATCATAAGCTTCAAGACCCATGCTAAATAAATAAACATAATTTACACTCTTTTATTGAGGACAATGTCAATTCAATTGGGTAAAAAGTAAAAAAAAAAAAAATATTAAAAAAAAAATAATAATAATAAAAAAATAAAATAAAACAAATATATATATATATATATATAAATAAATAAATCAATAAAAATAAAAATTAATAATAATAATAATAATAAAATAAATAAAGTATTAAAAAATTTTAAAAAAAAATTAAATAAATAAATAATATATATAATAATAATAAAACTATTAAAAATAATAATAATAATAATAAAAATAAAAATTTTGAACAAACCATATTTTGGGAAAGAGAATCTTAAGCAAAATAAACTAGGATAAGTAATAAAGTTAGAAAGTATTAACTAATAATGGTAGCGAGTCAAGAAGCAGATTATTTGGTCAGACCATTAGCAACCTACTTAGGTCATTTAAAGGCTAACAGCACTTCTACTTGCACATGCACACTAATGAAGCACAGCAGGTGTTTGATTATAAGGCTAAATTGAGGATTCAATTATCACTAAAAATTGATAATTCAATTATCACTAAAAATTGATAGTTTATATATACTTCAATTAAAGAAACTTGAATTTAAGGAAAGAGCTACCTGCTTCTAAAAAAAAAAAAAAAAAAAAAAAGAGAGAGTGCAAAAAACAGAGTATATGTGGATTGCCCTAAACTAGAACTTTGCACCTTAAATGTAAAAGTTCACATCAAATGGTGAAGGGAAGGCCAGGATGCTCAGCACAATTTAAAAAAAAAAAAAAAAAAAAAAAAAAAAAAAAAAAAGAAGCAGTGTGAAAGCTACCTTAATTCATGCACTTAACTTGGGAGTATATAAAACTAACCAAAATAGGTGATAAAAAGAAGATTCATTTGCCCTTTGAATCAACACCCAAATGCTAAGTTAGTATTCACGACACAAAGTGCTGAAAATCTTTAGATGAACTCTAAGAAAGTTTCTAATTAATCTGCTGTGAAATTTACTTCTGAAACTCAATACTTAGTTAGTGATACTGTCTAAACTTTTGATCTTAAATTCTAGATTTATTTTTGTGAAAGAAGATCTCAACAAAATATGGTAATTGATCTAAACTAAATTCTTTCTTTACTCGAGGACGAGCAAAGCTTAAGTTGGGGGGTGTGATAAGCATCGTAAATTCACCAATAAAAGTATTAATTTATTAATTAATTTATATTAATTTTTAAGAATTATCAATCAATTTATATATAATTTTTAAAAAATTCATATTTTTATTAATTAAAAAATTAATTAAAAAATAATAATAAAAAAATAATAAAAATTAAAAAATAAAATTTTATTATTAAATAGAAAGAGCTCATTTTTTCTGATCACAACGAAATAAATTTCAAGTAAAACGGAGCTAAAATGAAAAAGATATGAATTTTTTTTAAAAAAAATATAAAATAAATAAAAAAAAATTAAAAAAAAAAAGAAAACGGCTCAGCCGACTCCGCAAGCCGAGCCACCAAGCCAAGCCGAGCCACCAAGCGAAGCCGAGCCATCAAAGCCGACTCAGTCATTGAAGCCATCAGCCGGTCTACGATCCAGGCGTGGACCGCCAGCTCAGCAAAATCCGGCGAATCAGAGCCTGCCACGTGGTGGACCTAGACCCTTAAAGGGTCTACAAAATTTTATCGCGGCTCACAGGGCAATCTGGTCATTTCACTCGGTGACGGAAGCGTTGATTGGTTGCGGTGTGCGGTGCGGCCGGTCTACGCGGTCCATGGGAACAGTAATTGCGCGATCGGACGGTTGCGGTTGATTGCGGTTAAGATCGGACGGTCAGCATTTTTTTCGGTTGCCAACTTCACTCGGATCACCATCAAACGGCAGCGCCTGATTCCAGCTTCGATCCGACGGTCCAGAACGCTCCCGGCGGTGATCAGGACTCCCGAAGCGCGATTTGCGGCCAGATTTCCTCGATCAAGCGCGATCGGACGGCCAGTATTCAATTCGAGCTGATCTGGGCTGATAGGCATCCGATTTTGACGATTTTTGAACCGTTCGATTCCTATCGGATAGCCTGATTTTACCAGATTTACCAGAGACGTAACAGGATTGTTTTTATTCAAATTTTATTCAAATTTTTACGATTACAAAGGGAATTAGTCCCATATTGCTTTTAGAAATAAAGATCTACCTCTTCTAGCTCTATAAAAAGGATCCTAAGCCTCTAAGAAAAGGGGGTTGGAAGAGAAGCTAAGGTATAGGGTGGAAGTCAAGCTCGGGATTAAAGGTTGCTTCAAAGCTGCGGTGCTGCTGAGAAGAAGAGCCGGTCTTCTACGCCATCTTCATGCCTACGCCGATCTGCGATCTTCATCTAGTTTTTTTTTTCTTTAATTTCTTGTATTAAAATTCTGAATTTTCTTTAATTTCTTGTATTTAAATTCTGCATCTTAGTTTTAAATTTAATAAAGAAAGTTTCATTATTCTTTTCAATTCTAGCTCTTTAAATTATTTGTTCTTTATTGCTCTTTAATTTTACTATAAGTAGTTGCTAAGATCTAAATAGTAGATCTTAGTATCAAATTTATTTTTGCATAACTTAAATTATATTTTTATTTATAGATCTATTTTTCGACTTTAATCTTTGCTTTCTTTTCTTAAAAAAAAATAAAATCAAAGATTTTAGAAATAAATCATTGCCTCTCCGTGGATTCGACCCGACTCACCACTTTCTTCATAATTTTTAATTAGTTTAAAAAGTAAAGAGTCGGATTTAAATTGATAAACACGGTGTCTTAACGACAGCATCGTGTACCTATCAGTTGGTGTATGATCACTTTCTTAGGATAGATGTATCTTGAGTCTATGGTATGGAGACATCAAAGCGAGAGTACAGATACTCGTTAGAGAATGAAGGCACTGAGCGTGACCACCTCGAGCAGTCATAAGGAAGTCTATCTTCTCATCAATGACTGACTCGATGCTGCAGTGGTGTGTTTGGTTCTTTGATCTGAGGTGCATCAGTAGTTCACCTTGAGGGTGTTATAGTTTGACTACACCATAACTTGGTCTCCTAGCCATTCAGAATCCTAAGGTGTATGTTGACTATAGCATGTTCATTGTAGGAATTGGATTGCAGTAATAGGGGATTTATCTACCTCGGTGGATGAGTAGCCCTATGATAATTATGAGATTGAGTCCTTAAGCCCATGGCCATAGCAGAGTGAAGATGATAGAAAGAGTTTCTATTAGAGTTTTACATTGGACTGAAATCGAATGATTAATTCATATGACAGATATTGGGTTTGATGAGTTTACCTTAATCCTAATCCAGTCGGGGCTCAAGGTAGAAGAATCCAATCATACAAGTAACTACACTGAGAGGTTAATTTTTAGTTCTGATGGATTACAACTATATACTGCTAGGTGTCACTGATGGATCTTGGGAGTAATTAGAATGATTTTGATGATTAATCATTCTAATTATATGAATCAGAAAAGTTCTGATCCATCGAAAGGTGTTTCGATGATGTCGATAATAGAGATCGTCACATGTCTTATTACCATATAGAATTAAACCTAACTAGATCACACAAACAAGGGTTTAGGTCTGGATGTTATTAATTGAGCTAACTTGTTTGATTGATTTGGATTAGATCCAATCAGGTTCAAGGTAATTGTGCTAGCACACTATTGAGCCTAACTTTCTCCTTACGTAATCTTTCTAATTCATTGCAACTGAGTCAAATTTGATTTGACTCATTCTTGTAACTTGAGTGGGTTTATTTTCATCTGACTGGAATCTTTCTAGGTTTGATTAATTATAGAAATTAAATCCATTCATAGTGCAAATGGACTAGGATCAAAAGTTGACCTATTTGAGAGAATTAAGGATCACCTGATCAAATACTTTTAGAGACTTCTCTAGAAATTATTTTGATCTAGTTTTCTGATATATAATAGGGCATGAGTCATACATTGGGTGTACCAAATTTTGTGATTTTTGGAGGTGCCTAGAATAAGTTATGATAGAGTTTGATTTGGATCAAACTCTTGAGGGAAGAGTCCTAGGTGCAGTGAACTCTTCCTTATCTACTCATGCCAACACCTTTTTAAAGTCTTTTTCACATGAAAACTAGATAGGATCTGGTACTCTACGTGGGGAATAAGACCTAATGTCCCAATGATAAAAATAAAATAATTACTTTGGTCAAATGGGACTCATTTTGGCATTGGTATTTGATATAAATCCTTCTCATGCTAAGGCACTTCAACGCAAGTTTTATTTTTCACCCAAAAGGCTGCCACCCCTTCAATCTTCCACACCCTCTCTGATCCTCTCTCTCTCCTTCTTCCACATGCCAAAGGTTGGGTGTAAATTAGAGAGAAAGATCCAATCAAAATTATGAAGAGTTCAACATCTATGTGATGGTGTTCGTGAGATAGACAAGCAGCCTTCTCAAATTATTTTAAAGGTTCTTCAGGTCTGATCTTAGAAAAAAAAATTTATGAGAAGAAGACATTCAGATCTTGCCTGAGTGGACATTAGTAGAGGCCAGGCGCGTGTATGGCTCCTTCCAGAACCTCAGGATAGATCAGAATCATCACAGGATAATTTGATTATCCAAAATAAGGTATGAAATTAAATTATATTTAATTTTATTTTAATCTTAATATTAGATCTTAAAGGATCAAATTTGGGATGTCTCAGATCTGATTATAATCTTAGAAATTTTTTTTTTAAAATATTTCTCTAGATCTAATCAGATCTGAACAATCTTATGCAGGAAAAATAGGATTTCTCCTATAATAGTTACTTTAAATATTGCTGATTATGATGTACACTGCATTTTAATTGATAATGAAAGCTTTACAGATATCTTATTTTATGATGCTTTTTCTAAAATATCTATACCTGATAGAAGAATGGGATTCATAAGCTCTCCGTTAGTAGGATTCACCGATGATGCAATGCCAGTGAAAGGAATAATAACATTGCCAATGGTAGCAGGTTGGTACCCAAAGCAATCCAGAGCTCATATCGATTTTTTAGCGATCAAAGATCCTTCTGCCTATAATGCAATCCTCAACCCATCTGGTTTGAATGCACTCTAGACTATAGTTTCAACTTACTACTTGAAAATAAAGTTCTCAACAAGGCATGTAGTCGGAGAGGTCAAAGAAGACCGGACACTAGCTTGGCACTACTACAATATTGCCCTACAGGAAGGAAGGCAAGTAGATCCTTATCTAGTAGATGGGCTTGATGCCCATAATGATCTATCTGAAGAAAGAGGGAACCCATCGACGACCTTGAAGATGTCACTTTGAATGATGGAAATAAGTAAAATACTGTAAAGATCGGCTCCAATTTGAAAGGGAAAGTCAGAAAGTAGCTTATCACCTTTTTGCAAAAGAATGCTAATGTTTTTTTCTGGATGCCTACAGACATGCTTGAGATTGATGCAGAAGTAATGGAGCATCATGTGGGCGTGGACCTTAAATATCGGCCAGTAAAGCAGAAAAAGTGTAGCTTTGCACCTGAAAGGCAGAAGGCTATTGTGGATGAGGTTGACAAACTCCTCAAAGTAGGATTCATTCGCAAAGTACTCTATTCAGACTGGATCGCAAATGTCGTTTTCATTAAAAGGGCAAATGGTAAGTGGAGCATGTGATAGATTTCACAGACTTGAAACAGCTTATCCAAAAGATAACTACCCCCTACCCAGGATTGACCAACTGGTGGATGCAACTTTAGGCCATGAACTCCTCACCTTCATGGATGCCTTCTCCAGCTATAACCAAATCCGGATGGCATCAGAGGATGAGGAGAAGATTGCTTTTATTATTGACCATGGTTTTTATTATTATAGGATTATATCCTTTGGACTTAAAAATGTAGGTGCAACTTATCAGCGCCTAGTGAGTAAGATCTTCAAGGAGCAAATTGATCACAACATGGAGGTCTATGTAGATGACATGCTAAATAAAAGCCGATCTTCACCAAATCATATTGCTGATCTTGAAGAGACCTTTAGCATCCTTTAAAAGTACAAAATGAAGCTAAACCTTATAAAATGCACTTTCAAAGTAACCTCGAGGAAGTTCCTATGATTTATGGTGTCAAGGCATGGCATTGAAGCCAACCCAGAGAAGATCAAAGCCATCTAAGAGATGACTATTCCAAAAATAATAAAAGAAGTTCAACACCTCATGAGCAAGGTAGCAGTCCTCAATCGCTTCGTTTCAAGGTTGGAGGAGTATTGTATGCCCTTCTTCCAAGTACTCAAATAACTCAAGAACTTCAATTGGACTCCTGAGTGCCAACAAGTCTTTGAAGAATTGAAGAACTATCTCAGTTCACCTCTGCTCCTAGCCAAGCCTAAACCTAGAGAAGAGCTCTTCCTGTATCTTGCTGTATCTCTAGTAGCTATTGAAGCCATCTAGATCAGATAAGAAGCTAAAGTTTAGAAGTCGATCTACTATATGAGCAGAGTCCTGAGGGATGTGAAAATAAGGTACACCAAATTAGAAAAACTAACTTATGCCTTATTGATTACAGCTAGGAAGCTCTGACCTTATTTTTAGGGATACACAATTACCTTTCTTACTGATCAACCCATCAAGATAGTTCTTTATCAGCCTAATACCTCTGAAAGAATAGCAAAGTGGACGATCGAGTTAACTGAATTTGACATTTATTTTCAACCTCAGCCATCCAATAAAGCTCAAATATTAGTTGATTTTATAGTAGAGTGCACTATTCTAGATGCGATCGAACCAGAGCACCAAAAAGTTCATATCCCTAGCTCCCCTAAAGAAAAGATCGATCTCCCAAAAAATTTTTGGGCATGATATATTGATGGTTCATCCAATGCTTCAGGAGCAGGTGTTGGCCAGATTCTCATTAATCCAGAGGAGATTGTGGTCGAATATACTTTATGCTTTGAGTTTCCTACTACCAATAATGGGACTGAATATGAAGCTTTGATCTTGGGACTAAAGATAGCCAAAGAATTGGAAGCAAAATATTTGAAGGTTTATAGTGATTCTCAACTAGTGGTGGGATAAGTCAGTAACACTTTTGAAGCTCGGAAGGAAGGCATGAAGAAATATTTGAAAAAAGTAAGAAATTTAATTCTGGCCTTTTCTAGCTTCAAAATTCAGCAGATCTCTAAAGTGGAAAACACCAGAGCCGATCTCCTTTCCAAGATAGCCACCTTAGCCCCAAATGAACTACTAAAAGAAGTCCTCTTTGAAGTCCTATAGCATCCAAGTTCGGAAGAACCTCAAGTAATAATGCAAGTCAATCATGAGCCCTGCTGAATTGATCCATTGATTTCTTATCTTAGGGATGGAATTCTTTCAAGAGACTCTAAAGAAGCTCAAAAGTTGAGAAATCAAGCTTCTTGCTATATTTTATATGAAAATAAGCTATATAAGAGGTTGTATTCCTTACCACTCCTTAAATGTCTTCAACCTTTCGAAGTTGATTATGCCTTGAGAAAAGTTCATGAAGGAATATGCAAAAATCACCTGGAGGTGATATCCTTGTCATATAAGCTACTTCGGTAGGGATATTATTGGCCAATAATACATCAAAATGTGATAGATTATGTGAGAAAATATGACAAATATCAAAGAAATGCAAATATTCAAAGACAGCCAGCTTCACAGCTCACGCTATTAGATGCTCTTTGGTCGTTTGCATAATGGAGGATGGATATACTTGGGTGTCGGGATAACGAAAGTTCTTGCTGGTGGTAGTAGATTATTTCACTAAGTGGATTGAGGCCGAACCTCTGGCAAAGATCACTAAGGCCAAAGTGCAGGACTTCATCTAGAAGTCGATAGTTTGCAGATTCAGTGTATCATGGACATTAATCACTGATAATGGATGCCAGTTTGCAGGAGCAAAGTTTGCTGAATTTTATGAAGGCTTAAGCATTTCCTACCACTTCACATCAGTAGCCCATCCATAGGCATATGGTGAGGCCAAGGTAACTAATAGAATTCTACTTGAAGGGATAAAAGCGAGGCTTGAAAGAGTGAAAGGAATGTGGGTAGATGAACTCTATCACGTGCTCTGGGCTTACAGAATCACTCAAAGATTGCCAACTGGGGGAGCCCCTTTTGCATTGGCTTTTGGGATAGAAGCAGTCATCCCAGTTGAGCTCAAACTTCCTTCAGCACGAGTTGAAGCTTTTAGTGAATAGAACAACTCATAGGATCTTGAAGCAAATCTCGATCTGCTAGAAGAAAAATGAGAGAAGGCTTAAATCTAAATGGCAGCATGCAAGCAAAGAGTAGCCCACTACTACAACTCCAGGATTAGAAGCAAGACATTCAGAGTAGGAGATCTGGTGCTTCAACGAGCAGATATTTCATAATCTCAAAATCAAGAAAAGCTTGCCCCAAACTAGGGAGGCCCTTACGAGGTCTTGAAAATCATCCGATTGGGAACGTATTATCTGAAGGAGCTTGAAGGATCAGTACTGTCATGATCTTGGAACTCGGAGAACTTACAAATATATCATCAATTATTTTGCCTCAATAAAACTTTCTTATTTTAATATCTTTGTTCTTTGATGTAAAACTATATGATGGCAGAAAATGACTTAATCGAACTTCACTCTTAAATAAAGTATGAGGCCTCCAGTTCTTAAATAGGAGGCTAACCTCGTCTTAATGAGAGTAAAGACCTTTGATTATTTAAGACAGGAGGTAACGGGGAGAGGCCCTATCAACGGTCCTTCTATGTCCTAGCAATCTTGTTAGGAATAGGAGGAGGACCTCATTCTAACAAGGATAAAAGCTAATCATGTTAGAAATAGGAGGAGGATCTCGTCCTGATGTGGACAAAATCCTTACAAGGGAAGTGAAGACCTTTGGTTATTTAAGATAGGAGGTAATGGGGAGAGGCCCTCTCAATGGCCCTTTTGTGTTCCTTCAATCTTACTTAGAATAGGAGGAGGACCTCATCCTAATAAGGATAAAAGCCAACCACATCAGGAGCAGGAGGAGGACCTTGTCCTGACATGGATAAAGATCCTTATGAGAAAAGTGAAGACCTTTGGTTATTTAAGACAGGAGGTAATGGGGAGAGGCCCTCTCAATAGTCCTTCTGTGTCCTGGCAATCTTGTTAGGAATAGAAGGAGGATCTTATCGTAACAAGGATAAAAGCCAACCATGTGAGGAATAGGAGGAGGAGTTCATCCTGACGTGGACAAAGATCCTTACGAGGGAAATAAAGACCTCCAATTATTTAAGATAGAAGGTAATGGGGAGAGGCCCTCTCATGGCCCTTCCATGCCTCGACAACCTTGTTAGGAATAAGAGAAGGATTTCATCCTAACAAGGATAAAAGCCAATCATATCAAGAACAGGAGATGGACCTCATCCTGTATAGATGAAGACCCCACGAGGGAGCAAAGACCTCCAGTTATTAAACATGGGAATAGAATAAGAGCTGTATTTTTGGGATGACATTGAGATCAGACACAATAAGAAAATAAACTAAGATGGAACACAGACAAATAAAAGAAGCTTCATCTCATTAAAAATAAAGGTCATTACATGAATTGGTAGGATTGGTTATAAAAAAAAAAGGGCGAAGTCCTACTCAGAATTGGACTTCGAGCTACCAATCCCAGCCATTGCAAGGAAAAGTTCCAAGCCCTCTATTCTCTCCTTGAGCTTCTGTCTCACCTCCAAGCTCTCCCTCAGCATCCTCTCTCATCTGCATAACTCTTCCTCCTGTTAGATATGTGCCCTAGAAGCTAGAATTGGTTGACACTTGTAATACACAGCTAAGAGTAAAATTATAATTTTGACTATAAATAATAAAATAAATTATTTTCTATCATAATGTGTATTTGAAAGTGTTTGTGATACATCCCTTGAGTTAATGGTAATGATAGCTCATATTTTCAAGAGTTGAAAATTCAAGACATAAATTTTCATTATTAACTCATAAAATATTTCCGACCGTAGGATCATCATGAGGATGGTGATTGATCCAGAAGGTTGATGTACGATCGCTTATTTAGGATAGATGAGCCATGAGTCTATAGTGTAGAGACATCGGAGCGAGAGTACAGATACTCGTTACAGAATGAGGGCACTGAGTGTGACCACCTCGAGCAATCATGAGGAAAATCTACCTTCTTATCGATGACTGGCTCGAAGCTGCAGTGGTGTGTTTAGTTCTTTGACCTGAGGTACATCAGTAGTTCACCTTAAGGATGTTATAGTTTGACTACACCATAACTCGATCTTCGAGCTATTTGGAATCTTGAGGTGTATGTTGGCTATAGCATGTTCATTGTAGAAATTGGATTACACCGATAGGAGATTTATTTACCTCGGTAGATGAGGAGCAGCCCTATGATAATCATCAGAATAAAGTCCATAAGCCCATGGCCATGTGATAAGTGGTAAAAATATACTAATAAAAGTATTAAATTATAAAATAAATTAATCTATTTCTTTAGAAATTGATACTCTTATTAATCTTATGTAGGAAAGAAAGCCACCAATGTAAAGATCTTATTTTTTTGGTTCAGATGAAATAAATTTTAGACAAAATGGACTTCAAACGAGCCCGAAATTGAATTTCAAAAAAAAAAAAAATGGTTCAGAAAATTGGCTCAGCAGGCCGCCCGACTCGACCGCAAACTGACCCACCGATGCAATGCTGACGTCAGGATGATGTCAGCATCTTTTGCGGTGCACGGTGGACCATCTGGAGGGTAATTTGAGAATTTCACATGAAGAAGCGCATTCTGATTGGCTGAAGAACACAACGGTCCATGCAATACCGGGATCGCGCATGGTCTACAGAGGATAATTTGGGAATTTTGTCTGATCCAATGAGTGCCTTTTGCTGAAACCTGATCGGACGGCCAAAAAGAAAGCGCTGATGAATGGCATCCGCAGCTCCCGATCGAGATCCAATGGTTGAGATTCATCCTGATGTTAAACTAAAGATCAGAAGCCTTCTTTCCGCACAATCGGACTGCCTAGATTTAATCCAACGGTTGATCCAACGGCTGGCATGAAATCCGACTTGATCTGGATTATTTTAAGGGGTTTTTAAGTGATTTTTGGACCATTTGATCAACATCCAATGATCAGAATTATCCAAATCCTAATTTGAGTTGTTTTGGGAGTCTTAAAACCTAATTTCTAAAGGATTTTGGGAGGAAATCAGTCTCTTAACCTACAAAACCTAATGTTGCCATAGAAAATAAAAGAAGAAGTTAGAGAAAAAGAGAAAAAGAGAAAAAGAGAAAAAGGAAGAGAGTCGGAGAAATAAAGAAAAACAAAAAGAAAAAGAGAGGAGAGAGGTAGAAAGAGAAGAGTGATTTATGAGAGAAAAAAAAGGTTTTTGATTTCTTTCGACAATCAAGACATCGATCAAGGAGCATCTTCTTCTTCACCAAGTTCTCCACACCAAGAGCAACGGATAATCAATTTCAGCAATCAAATAGTCTAATTTCTCTATGCTTTTTATTTTATTCACTATTTTTTAATTTGTTATTATGAACTAATTTTTTTTTTACTAAGGCTAAGGTGTAGCCACTCTTTTGATGCAATATTCAGTGTGATTATTTTTAAATTTTATTCATGAGGAGTATATAAATCTGATCTTAATGCTTTTAGATTACTGGCCATCTTCTAATTGATCTGATGAACATAGATGTTATGGACCAAGTACATCTATGTTATTGCTTCTTGATTATATATCTTGTATTATGAATCAAATTAAAATTCATATGCATGCAGGAATTTTAGTGTGCTTGGGATGCATCATATTTTAATTAGAGGGTTTCACAAAACTTAATGCATTAATATTTATTTAAATTATACCTGGACCAAAGGATAATTAATAAATATTGATAGTTTTGCTATGCCTGGACCAAAGGGTAGTGAATAAATTAGGAGACTCCACCGTCACATGAAATAAAATTAATCTCAAAACCTGAACATTGTATTAACTGAGTTGGTGAACGATTGTCTTAGTAATTCATTACTCTTGAGTTTAAAACCTTAATAATTTACACTCTCTCTATTTTCTTAAAAATTTTTAATTATTTTTTTATTTTATTCTTTATTTTTTTATTCTCATAAATCGATCTTCTAAATAAAGCATAGGAAAGATCTTTTTAGTACTTATTTTTCAATCCTCTAGGGATGATACTCTACTCATTCACTTTATTACTTGATCAACTGGTGCACTTGCCATAGCTATAAATTAGCATGCATCAAGTTTTTGGCGCTATATTGTTAGAGATTGTGTCTAAAATAATATTGAAATTTTGATCCTAGCTTTACTTTAAAAATTTATTTTTAATTTTTATTATCTAAAAAAAATAAATTTTAGTGCATGATACGTACTGGACATAGTAACTTACTATCTTTAGATCCAAAAATTGAAAGAACCATTAGAAGACTACAACAAGAGAGAAACATGGCAGCTGAAGATCCTAACGACATCAATCTAGGATTGGATATGGCGACTGAAGGATAGCATGAAGCTATTCGACCAGTACATCATCCATTAAATGATTATATCACACCATTTGTAGCCGATGCAGCTTCGAGCATTAGGAGACCGTTTGTACGAGCAAATAACTTCGAAATAAAATCGGCAATGATCCAGATGATTCAATCAACTATCCAATTCAGTGGACACGTGCATGATGATCTGAATGCCCATATTTCTAATTTTCTTGAACTTTGCGATACTTTTAAAATTAATGGGGTGTCAGATGATGCTATTAGATTAAGGTTATTTTCTTTCTCTTTACAAGATAGCTAAGAGTTGGCTTCATTCTCTTCCTGCAGGTTCTATCACAACATGGGATGTCCTATCCCAAAAATTCTTAGCCAAGTACTTTCCACCTTCCAAGACTGCCAAGATGTGCAATGATATTACTTCCTTTATGCAGATGGACATGGAGACACTATATGAGGCTTGGGAACATTTCAAGAAATTGCTAAGGAGATGTCCACATCATCAACTATCCGTATGGTTTTAGCTACAAACTTTGCATAATGGTTTATCTCCTACTAATCATTCTATGATTGATGCAGCAGTAGGAGGAACCATTAATTGAAAAATGGAGGAAGAAGCTTTCGATCTGATCGATGAGATGGCATCAGATAGCTATCAATGGCAGATAGAACGTATGATGCCAAAAAGACTAGCAGCTGTGCAGGGAGTAGATTGCGTGCCAACCTTACTAGCTGAAATTGCAGTCCTTGGAGCCAAAGTCAATAACTTAAAGGGAACAGCTATGTATGTTCAGAGCATTACTTGTGACCTATGTGGAGGAGGACACGATATGAGCAATTGCCAGATAGGTAATCCTTTTGCTAAAATAATTAATATAGCTAGCTAATTATATTGGTAATTTTTTTAGGCCGCAACAAAATAATTTCTACAACATATACAATCAAGGGTGGAGGCAGCACCCAAATTTCACATGGAGCAATCAAAATGCAGCACAACAGCCACCCCCGGGATTCCAAGTACCTGAAAAGAAGTCCAACATGGAAGAGCTGATGGTCAAATTTATGCAAAACCAAGAAGCAACTATAAAAAATTTGGAAGCCAAACTTAGCAGGACCAAACAGCAGCAATTCGAAACTTGGATATGCAAATAGGTCAAATGGCTAAAATAATCTCTGAGAGACCTCAGGGATCCTTGCCCAGCAACACGGAGACCAATCCAAGGGAGCAAGTCAATGCTATCACCCTAAGAAGTGGTACAAAGTTGGAGGAGCCACATCAGAAGAAAGAGACTGAAGAGCCAACTACAAATAAGGAACCATCAACTAAAATTCGTTAGTCACCAAAATAATCAGCAGATGGATGGTCTCCAGGTATACGGTTTGCTAATTCAAATGTGAAGCCCTACGTGCCACCACTACCATTCCTAGAGAGACAAATACAGCATCCAAATAAGGAATTTTCTAACTTTTTCAAAATTCTAAAGAATTTACATATTAATATTCCTTTTGTAGATGCTATTACTCAAATGCCCAGGTATGCCAAGTTTCTCAAAGAAATCCTAACAAATAAGAAAAAGCTGAAGGAGCATGAGAGAATAAATTTGAATGAAGAATGCTCAGCAATACTTCAAAATAAATTATCACAGAAGTTAAAAGATCCAGGGAGTTTTACTATCCCTTGCATTATTGGTGATTGTAGTTTTGATAAAGTTTTATGTGATTTAGGAGCAAGCATTAATCTCATGCCTTTTTCTATTTTCAGGAAGCTGGATTTAGGAGAACCAAAGCCTACCACTATTACTCTTCAATTAGCCGACAGATCCATCAAATATCCAAGAGGTATAGTGGAGGATGTCTTGGTAAAGGTAAACAAGTTTATTTTTCCTATTGATTTTATTGTTCTTGATATGAAAGAAGATTATGATGTACCCCTTATTTTAGGGAGACCCTTTTTAGCTACTGAAGGAGCTTTAATAGATGTTCAATAAGAAAAATTAATTCTTAGAATCCAAGATGAACAAGTTACTTTTAATGTTTTTCAAAGCTATTAAACATTCCTGATGATAATCAAACTTGTTTTCGTAATTAGATGATTATTGACAATTTAGTGCATGAGAATTTCTTTAGAAAATAGGTTTGAGGACCCTATTGAAGCTTGCATTGTCCAATCACAAGAGAGTTCAGCTGAAGATGAAAGGCAAACAGAATGCATAAAATTGCTAAGGGCCAGACCATATATTCCATGCACATACAAACCATGATTTGAAGAATTAGAAAGATCATCCACTCCTTTTCCAAAGACATCAATTGAAGAGCCACCTACTCTTGAACTTAAACCTCTCCCTTCTTATTTAAAATATGTTTTCTTGGAAGGTTCCTCACACTTACCTATTATTATTTCTTCTTCCTTGATAGATTTAATGGAAGAAAAATTATTAAGAGTACTAAAGAAACACAAAAAGGCATTTGGATGGACAATAGCAGACATCAAAGGAATTAGTCCCTCAATTTGTATGCACAAAATTGTCATGGAGGACAACTATGAGCCTACGGTCCAACCCCAAAGAAGACTCAACCCCAAGATGCAAGAAGTGGTCAAAAAGGAGGTAATTAAGCTACTGGATGCAGGTATTATTTATCCTATCTCTGATAGTTCATGGGTGAGTCCTGTTCAGGTAGTTTCTAAGAAAGGTGGGATTACTGTAGTTCAAAATGATAATAATGAATTAATCCCCACTAGAACTATTACTGGATGGAGAGTGTGCATGGATTATAGAAAATTAAATGATGCAACTAGAAAAGATCATTATCCTCTTCCATTCACTAATCAGATGTTAGAAAGATTAGCTGGATATGATTTTTATTGCTTTCTAGATGGATATTCTGGTTATAATCAAATTGCCATAGCACCTGAGGATCAAGAGAAAACTACTTTTACATGTCCTTATGGTACATTTGCTTTTAGAAGAATGTTGTTTGGTTTATGTAATGTACCAGCTATATTTCAACGATGCATGATGGCTATTTTTTATGATATGATTGAAAATTATCTTGAAATATTTATGGATGATTTTTCTATCTTTGGATCCACATTTGATAAATGCTTGCATAACTTATCTCTTGTTTTACAAAAATATGAGGATACTAATCTTGTCTTAAATTGGGAAAAGTGTCATCTGATGGTACAAGAAGGCATAGTGTTAGGCCACAAGATTTCATATAAAGGTATTGAGGTTGATAGAGCTAAGCTTGAGGTGATCAAAAAATTATCCATACCGACCTCAGTTAAGGCCATTAGGAGCTTTTTGGGGCATGCTGGATTTTACCGTCGATTTATAAAGGACTTCTCTCTAATTTCTAAACCTTTATCTAAATTATTATGCAAGGATGTCTCTTTTCATTTTTCTGATGAGTGTTTGTAGGCATTTAACACCCTCAAGGAGAAGCTGGTCACGACACTTATTATGGTAGCACCAGATTGGTCCCTACCTTTTGAGTTGATGTGTGATGCTAGTGACACAGCCATAGGAGCAGTACTTGGTTAAAGAAAGGATAAGATTTTTTAAACAATACACTATGCTAGCCGCACTTTGACTGAAGCTTAACAAAAATATGCAACCACTAAAAAGGAGCTTCTGGCAGTAGTATTTGCATTAGACAAATTTCATTCTTATCTTATTTTATCTAAAGTTATTATATACACCGACCATGCAGCTTTAAAGTATCTCCTTACCAAGAAAGATGCAAAACCCAGATTGATCAGATGGATTCTTTTGCTACAAGAGTATGATTTAGAGATAAGAATAAGAAGGGCACAGAGAATTCAGTTGCTGACCATCTTTCCAGACTGGAAAACATCATAGAGAAGGAATTAGATATTTTCCCTATCAAGGAGAAATTTTCAGATGAATGCCTCTATGCTATATCAGTTAGAACGTTTCCATGGTATGCTGATATTATTAACTACTTGGTTGGTAAGGTTTTTCTACTTGGTCTTTCTTTTCAACAAAAGAAGAGGTTCTTATCTATTGTTAAACATTATTTCTGGGATGAACCCTTTTTGTATAAGTATTGTTCAGATCAAATCATTAGAAGATGCATTCTAGAGGAAGAAATGGAGAAAATTCTACATCATTGTCATGATCGAGAGGTAGGAGGACATTTTGGCCCAACTAGAACAGCATATAAGGTTCTTCAATCAGGTTTTTATTAGCCCTCTCTATTTAGAGATGCTCATACTTATGTCTCTTCATGTGACCGCTGTCAAAGAATCGAAAATCTCACTAGAAGACATGAAATGCCTTTAAACAATATTCTTGTGTGTGAAATTTTTGATGTTTGGGGTATTGATTTTATGGGACCTTTTTTTAGTTCTTTTTCAAATCAATATATACTTGTGGCTATAGATTATGTTTCAAAATGGGTAGCAGCAGCACCCTTTCCAACTAATGATGCAAAGGTAGTTGTCAAATTTTTGAAAAAGCATATTTTTACTCACTTTGGCATTCCTAGAGCAATCATTAGTGATGGAGGTAAACACTTTTGTAATAAATAATTTGAAAATCTATTAAACAAATATGGTGTCACTCATAAAATAGCTACCCCATATCATTCACAAACCAGTGGTCAAGTAGAGGTGTCTAATAGGAAATTAAAAAGAATTTTAGAAAAAACTATAATTGCATCTAGAAAAGACTGGTCATTGAAATTAGATGATGCATTATAGGCATATAGAACTGTATATAAAACACCTATTGGTATGTCCCCATATAGGCTACTCTTTGGAAAAGCATGCCACCTCCCTGTTGAGCTAGAACATACAGCATATTGGGCCATGAAAATTCTTAAATTTGATATACAAGATGCAGAGAAGAACAGGTTAATGCAAATAAATGAGATGGACGAATTTTGCCACCATGCTTATAAGAATGCTAGGATTTACAAAGAACGTACTAAGAAATGGCATGATAACCATATTATAAAAAGAGAATTCCATGAGGGACAGCAAGTTTTTTTGTATAGTTCATGACTACATTTATTTTCAGGAAAGCTAAAATCAAGATGGACAGGTCCCTATACAATTACTAAGGTATTTCCATATGGAGCAGTAGAGATCTTTGATGAATCAAAAGGTACCTTCAAGGTAAACGGTCATAGGTTGAAAAATTACATTAATGAAAGTTTTGAAAAGGAGAAGGAAGCATTTCAATTACAAGATCCATTTTAGAATTCAAAAAAAGTCAAGCTGAAGACTATAAATCAGAACTACTAGATAGGTTGTTTCTTTTCTTTTTAGTTTTGATCATTTTTTTTTCTTTTATTTTTCAGTAATTTGTTGTTGCTCTTTTACTGCTCTGGTGTGTATTTTCAATTTTGTAGAAAAATCAATGAGAGATTAAGCAAAATTTCAAAGCTCCAAAGAACCAGACTAAACCAAATCAGGTGTATTCCTTCCTATCCTTTATTGCACTCTTTATTTTTCTTTCTCCTTTAAGATAATGTAGAACAAGTTAAAAAAAAAAAATTATGTGTCAAGAAGAAAATCTTGAGCAAGATAGACTGGATAAGTGATAAAAGATAGAATTATTTGCTAATGAATGTAACGAGTTAAAGAAGTAGATTATTTGGTCAACTTTTAGTAGCCTACTTAGGTCAGTAAAAGACTATTAGCACTTCTGATTGTACATGCACACTAACAAGGCAAAGTAGGTATTGATTATAAGACTAACTGGAGATTCAATTATCACTAAAAATTGATAATTAATATACATTCTAATCAAAGAAACTTGAATTTAAGAAAAGAGCTACTTGCCTAAAAATAAAGTGCAAAAGATAGAGTATATATGGATTGCCCAAAGCCTAGTAACTGGGTCTCTGCACCTAGGTCAAGTGTGAAAATTTATGTAAAACAGTGAAGAAAAGGCTAGCATGCTTAGCACAAAAAAAAAAAAAAAAGGAAGGCAGTGTGAAAGCAACCTTAATTCATGAGTATAAAATTGAGAATATATAGAAAATTGACCAAAATAGGTGATAAGAGAAAATACTTTTGTTCTTTTAATTTAATATTAAAATGCTAAAGTTAGTCATCATGAACATAAGTGCTATAGATCTTTGATGTACTCTAAGAAAGTTTTTAATTATATTGACTGAAAAATTTGCTTCTGAAGCTCAATGCTTAGTTAGCAGTATTTTCTAAACTTTTTGACCTTTAGTCCTAGATTTTATCTTTGTGATGGATAATCTTATTGAAACATGGTATTAAATAAAATATTGCTAAGGAACTAGCAATGACTAAGTTGGGGGGTGTGATAAGTGGTAAAAATATACTAATAAAAGTATTAAATTATAAAATAAATTAATTTATTTCTTTAAAAATTAATATTTTTATTAATCTTATGTAGGAAAGAAGGCCACCAATGTGAAGATCTTATTTTTCTGGTTCAAATGAAATAAATTTCAGGCAAAACGGATTTCAAACGAGCCCAAAATTAAATTTCAAAAAAAAAAAAATCGATTCGATTCAAATCGATTCAGAAAACTAGCTCAGCAGACAGCCCGGCTCGACCGCAGACCGACCCACTGATGCAACGCTGATGTTAGGATGATGTTAGCATTTTTTGCGACGCACGGTGGACCATCTAAAGGGTAATTTGGAAATTTCACATGAAGAAGTGTGCTCTGATTGGCTGAAGAACGCAGTGGTCCATGCAACACCGGGCTCGCACATGATCTATAGAGGGCAATTTGGAAATTTTGTCTGATCCAACGGGCGCCTTTCGCTGAAACTTGATCGGATGGCTGAAAAGAAAGTGCTGATGAATGGCATCTACAGCTCCCGATCGAGATCCAACGGCTGAGATTCATTTTGATCTTAAACTAAAGATCAGAAGCCTTCTTTCTACGCGATCGGACAGCCCAGATTCAATCCAACGGTTGATCCAATGGCTGGCATGAAATTCGACTTGATTTGGATTATTTTAAGGGGTTTTTAAGTGATTTTTGGACCATTTGATCAACATCCAACAATCAAAATTATCTAGATCTTAATTTGAGTTATTTTGAGAGTCTTAAAACCTAATTTTTAAAGGATTTTGGGAGGAAATCAATCTCTTAACCTATAAAACCTGATGTTGCTGTAGAAAATAAAAGAAGAAGTCAGAGAAAAAGAGAAAAAAGGGAGGGAGTCAGAGAAATAAAGAAAAATGAAAAGAAAAAGAGAGGAGAGAGGTAGAAAGAGAAAAGTGATTTGTGAGAGAAAAAAGAGTTTTTGATTTCTTTCGACAATCAAGACATCGATCAAGGAGCATCTTCTTCTTCACCAAGTTCTCCACGTCAAGAGCAATGGATAATCAATTTCAGCAATCAAACAGTCTAATTTCTCTATGCTTTTTATTTTATTCATCATTTTTGAATTTGTTATCATGAACTAAATTTTCTTTTACTAAGGCTAAGGTGTAGCCACTCTTTTGATGCAATATTTAGTGTGATTATTTTTAAATTTTATTCATGAGGAGTATATAAATCTGATGTTAATGCTTTTAGATTACTGGCCATCTTCTAATTGATCTGATGAACATAGATGTTATGGACCAAGTACATCTATGTTATTGCTTCTTGATTATATACCTTGTATTATGAATCAAATTAGAATTCATATGCATACTGGAATTTTAGTGCGCTTTGGACGCAGCATATTTTAATTAGAGGATTTCACAAAACTTAATGCATTAATATTTATTTAAATTACACCTAGACCAAAGAGTAATTAATAAATATTGATAGTTTTGCTATGCCTAGACCAAAGGGTAGTGAATAAATTAGGAGACTCCATCATCACATGAAATAAAATTAATCTAAAAATTCGAATATTGTATTGACTGAGTTAGTGAACCGATTGCCTTAGTAATCCATTGCTCTTGAGTTTAAAACCCTAATAATTTACACTCTCTATTTTCTTAAAAATTTTTAATTATTTTTTTATTTTGTTCTTTAATTTATTATTCTCATAAATCGATCTTCTAAATAAAGCATAGGAAAGAGCTTTTCAGTACTTGTTTTCCAATCCTCTAGGAACGATACTCTAGTAATTCATATTATTACTTGATTGACTGGTGCACTTGCCATAGCTATAAATTAGCATGCATCACCATGGAAAAAGTGAAATTATAGAAAGAGTTTCTATTAGAATTTTTATATTAGACTTGAATCGAATGATTAATTCACATGATGGAAATTAGGGTTTGACGAGATCACCTTAACCCTAATCCGATCAGGGCTCAAGATAGAGGAACTTAATCACATAGGTAACACACTTTTAGTTCTGATGGATTGCCACCATATGCTGCTAGGTGTCACTGGTAGATTTTGGGAGCAATTAGAATAATTTGGATGATCGATCATACTAGTTGTCTAAATCAGAAAAGTTTTGATCCATCGAAAGATATTTCAATGATGTCGATGATAAAGATCGCGATGTATCCCATTACCATACGGAACTGAACCTAACTGAATCACACAAATAAGAATTTGGATTTGAAAATCATCAATTAAACTAACCCAGTTCAATTGATTTGAATAAGATTCAATTAGGTTCAAAGAAATCATGCTAGCACATGATTGAGCCAAATATTCTCCTTCAACAATCATTAAAACTTTTCTCGACTGAGCCAAATATATTTGAGCTCGCTCAGAAACCTTTACTTGATCTGACTGAAGCTTGTCCAGATCAAAAAAGGATGGTCTTAATTTATGAGATAAATTTGAGACAACACCTGCCATTTTCCGTCACTTGCTAAATCTTGTCCTTTGACTTTGGTCAAACATTGATCTTTGATACTTAGACATCTATCCATGTGTCATGCACCCATAGGAAAGAACATGAGGCTTTTTTCCCCTGCTAAAAAGAAGAATGGGAGGGGGTGCACACCTAGGGAGGTGTGCACCCGATGAGGATCATGCCTGGAGTCCCATGCAGATGGGACTCCAGTTGCTTCATGCTTTCTACTTGGGTGGCGCCAAAGAGTCTTCTTTGACCTATCTTGGTACCACCTAAAAAGGTTTGTGAGAGACTCTAATTAGATTGGATCAGATGATGTTATCCCACCAATCAGATTTAGATCTGATTGCATAAAGAGCCTTGATTGGCCGGGATGATGTGGCACTGCATGGCGCAGCAGGATCTATATAAACCCTGTCTGCACCTAGGATTGTGAGGTTCAACCCTTTGCCCATGCCACAAAGCTTCTATCCCTCCCTCTCCATGCCACCTTCAGGTCCTCTCTCTCCTATCCACGTCCAAGATTTTTTGGATGCAAGTTTGGTGCAATCCAAGCAAGAGAAAGGTGATAGGAAAGGAAGAAGGCAGCACTGCTGCAAGAGACAACGGCTGATCTTTAAAAGCCATTTTGAAGATCTTCAAGATCAGATCCAGATCTAATTTTTGGAGGATAGATTGAGAAGAAGAAGATCTTCAGATCCTATCTGAGTGGATACCGATAGAGATCAGGCGCTTGCATGGCTACATCCAGAACCTCAGACAAACATCAGGATCATCATAGGATAATAGGATTACCCATAACAAGGTATAATTAAATTAGATTGAATTTAATTTAATTTATTTTATTTTATCAAATTGATAAAATTAGATCTAAAGAGTCTTAGATCTGATTTAGATCTAAAAGAAAAATTTTTAAAATATCCCTCTTGATCAAATCAGATCTGAACGAACCTGACCTGGGAAATAGGATTTTTTCCTTCACCTCCATCTCTGTAGCCTCTTTCTAAGAATCACTGACTCGGCTTCAGCATCCTTCACCAAATTTTCCTAGTAGATCATTTGAACTTTCAGATCACGAAGTTCCTTCTCCGCATCCTTGAACTTTAGGTAAAATTTTCAAGAGCATCCTTCAGAGTGGCAATTTCATCTGGATGCACACTTGAACCGACCTGAGTATTGTCTGCCAATAATTTTTGAAGCCACATAAATTCGGAGTTCAACCTAATAAGCTTTCTCTTATAGCCCTCGATCTCCTCATGCCAACCGATCCAATGGGAATTGTACAACCACTCCGCATCATTCAGTTATGCCTGGAGGTCGGAAAACTTCTTCGACCAGTCCCAATCGAGCTCCACCCAATTCTGGCCTCAGGCCAAGCTACTTTCCAACTGCTTGATCTTCTCTTTTAAATCTTGAAGTTTGACTTCGAGGGAGCTGAGATGGGCAGACAAAGCCCAAACCTTCTCGCTACTAGACTTCTTCACCCATTCCAACTCTTCAGTTAAAAGATGCTTGTTTCTGATATAGTTCATAGAATTCTTTTTATGGACTTGTCAAAGATGGGTGATCTCAATTGTGGCCTCAAAATAATTCTTCTTCAATTCTAAAGTTTGCCCCTTACCTTCTCCAACTTTTCTTTAGTCTGGCGAACCTCCTTCCGCAGGTCTCTAGTGATAGATTTCAGAGGGAGACCTTAGGGAAATGGTGCGGCCTCGGTGGGTGGTGGCGAGTCATGGCAACCTTCACTAGGGAGATTCTAAATAGACATGACACAACAACAAACAAAGGAAAACTTGTCTTCATTGCTCAAAATATCTCGAGTACATAAAGAAAGAGAAGAAAAATACAACTATCAAAGGTTTTCAACCTCGGGAGGTGGGGCAGCAGGCGAGGTTGGTGCATCCTTGGCGACTCCTGGTTCAAGGACAGGCTCTGGAATCACCGTAGTAGGATCGAAGGTTTCAACATTAGGTCTGGTAACTAGAGGAATAGCATCAGCATGGGAAGGTTCCATCTCATTACCGAGCTCCTCAGTAAAAAAGTCGAGGTCCATATTAGGGAACCTCTTCGTGATCCTCTTCATGCAGACCTCGAATCCTTCGAGGAAGGCCTCTTGACCGAAGGCAATCTTGATATCCTCCATTGCTTTGGAGGACTTGAAGATTTCAATAGCTCGCTCCTTCTTAGCATCAACTTCCTCCTCGACCTTTCTTCGTTTATCTTCCTCTAGTGCCAGGATGGCTTTCAGCCCCACCGACACTTGCTCCTCCATCCATAGTGCTTCTTGAAGGTGCTTGACCTCAATGGAAGGAGACCTTGAAGCTTCCCTCAGACCTTCAACCTCAAACTAGACCTTCTTGATCTATATTTGAGCTTCTTGGATAGTCCTCGAAGCCTCAGCCTTATAAAGATTTGCCGCCTTTGAGTGGGCATATAAATAGTATCCTAGCTACAAATAATAAAATAAGAGTTATGGCTCTGGAATACATCGACACTCAACCAAAACTCAGAAGAGATTAGATACCTTAAGGAAGGCCACCAAAGATTCTTTGAATCATTCCTCATCATCCTTTCGGATCATTTTTTTTGGGATGTGGGGAAGGATGCTCCCATCCATCAAAGTTTGGATGACTTTCTAGTCATCCAAAGAACCATGCTCCTGGCTGGAGCTATCACTGTTAGATCTTCCAGCATTCCTCTTGACCTTTCTGGTGATGGCTTTCTTTCTTTTTTCAACTGCTCTCCCCTATTCAAGGAGTGCAAGGGTATTGGTGTTGCCGGGCAAGGTCAGGCTCAGCATGGCCGTGATGGCTTCCAGAGAGGGCATGATTTGGGTTGGCATGATCGAAATTGTTTCCCCGACCTTGGCCCTTTTTGATGGCTCTTCGCCATGACCGCCTTTTACTTTGAGAGTCTTGATCCCCTGGGTTAAGTGGTTTCGCTCTTTTGGGATCATCTCTACACCAGTAAAGATTAAAGTGAGAAAGGAGCACAAGGCAAAGTCATCAAGATATTAAAATCTACCTATCGAATTAAGGGGACTAAGCCTAAATTTAAACAAGATCTGGTCATCTAGCAAATTGGATATGAGGGAAGCTTAGTAGTTTCTAAGTTTATTGACCGAATCGTGGTTTTCTCTTTCTAGCTCAGGGGCTCGATGGATCGAATCTCTCAAATTCTCCTAGGAGGGCAACACAAGTTCTAGGAAGGGGCAGGAAATGAAGAAGAATCTTTCCTTCCAATTATGAACCAAGGTGGGGGCGCCCTTTAGCAACCACTTATTGCCAAATTGGAGAGATATATACCATCAATCTTTGGCGGTAGAGTAGCACTTGAAAGTGAAATAGTTTCAAAATAAAGAAATCATGGGTCAGACCTCGGCCATGATGCATAAAGATAGAAATCCTATGATGAACCTAAATGAGTTTGGCACCATTAAGGCAAAGTAGATATTCAAGAATCTAAAGAAGGGAAACATGAATCTAGCCATTATTCCAAAATTATCGACTAGTTCAACTGTATCAATTGAACCTGATATTGTTCATGACTAGGTATACATGAAAACATGAGAAGCGGCACGGGTAAGGCGGCATACCAGGGGAAAAAGGCCAAATGTCTATAGTCTATTTCTTTTAGAATTGATGAAGTAAAGATGGTGGAACACAGCGAAATAACATTCCTCTTTCCTAGCATGGCATACAACCAATGTAATAATTTAGTCTTCATGTATGTCATGCAGTTCAATCATAAGATATACTGCCCTTTCAAGTAGAAGAAGCTGTAGTGAACATACAAGTTCAGACACCGATAGTAGTTTAATCCTCCGGTAAATCCTGACTTCTCAAATTTGCTGGTGTAATAGTTTACATCTTCTTCTGTCAACCATGAAGGCAAGGTGATTCTCAGTATCAAGGGAACCTCCAAATCCTTTTTCCTTAGAAATAAGGAGTGGTGCTGGCTTGCGATATGTTAAGAATTTCTTAAGCAGCAATGCAGTATTAATTACGAGCAAATTCAGCTTCTGCTGCTCCATGTTCCTGCCGCATGATTATGCAACATTTTTGTCAGACGGTAGAAAATGATGCAACTAGTAAATCTGCAAAGTTTTACCATTGTTAACAGGATATCAAACATCACCCAATGTTACCATAGAGAAGAAATATGATAAGCAACAAAATTAAATGTTACCATAGAGAAGAAATATGATAAGCAACAAAATTAATGTTTGATGAGCTTACCATAGTTCAAATAAAAAGACCATTTTAAAACTTGAGCTGCAAAATGTCTGGTACTAGTTTTGAGTAACAAGGGCAACCAAAAGAACTGATAATAGATGTAGACGCCTTTGGGGGAAAAAAAAGAAAAAGAAAGCAAAATGTCTTTTTTTAAAAAAAATAAGCGAAGGATTAAGCATTATATGCATAAATTCAAGTTTGACTTAATAGGTAATGGCTTCCAATTATTTCTTTAAAAATAAATGAAATGAATTCAAATGAAGACATAAAAACTTTATATTCATACGAAGACATCGTTCATTTAATGGATATTTTTCTAGAAAGTAGATACCAAAAATGAATGACATACATACATACATATATATGTATATGGTGTGTGTGTGTGTTTAAATCGTTCTGAATTTTCCTGTAGATGCATGAATGAAATCTAAAGCCTGATTCAGGATTATTGGATGAGGAGAACCGTATGTTCAATTCTTAAATCAGTCAGAGGATCCTAAAGTAAAACATGAGAATGCATACTTCAGAATAAGAATAACTAAAACAGAAATCCTTTTCCGCCCCCAAGCAAGTGATGTGATCATCTTGGCGACATGAAACACAGGCATCCTAATTCCTTTTTCCGCAGAAGAATCACTTTACACAGAAAATCAGTGCCCTCCAAACTCCATAAAGATGTTAATAAGAATAAAAATTGCGGCTTAGATTAACCCTACCAGTGGTCCTTAAGCTGAAATCTAGATTCCTAACCTAATACTCTGCACTCACAAGTACTGTACTAATAATTCCAGACATAAGAAACAGCGTCAGAGGTCCCCTCAGACTACTACTCTGCTTGAATAAATCATTTTATCCTAACAATTTTCTCCATGATCCAGATAATTAAATTACCTTAGATAAATCCAAATTACCCGATCAGTCTAGCATGTGTTGATAAATTCACCATAACATGGTTCCATGACAAGCTCATAATCAAACATCAGCCGTAAATAACTCATGGCGTAATCCTCAACTTGGTCGACCAGGAAACAACAATTACCGACAAGTCACATGGCAGCTAACTAATTCAATAAAAAATTAATGAGATACACACATATATATATACCTGGAAGCGGCAGATATAGTGGTCGTCTCCAAATAAAAACTTGAGCGAGTCGACCGGCCGACGAGCCGGATGGCGGGGGCTGAAGGCCACGCTCATGTTGACCAGCGCCCGCACCCTGTCCGGCCTCAGCATGCACAGCCACCACGCCACCACCGCCCCCCAGTCATGCCCCACCACAAACACCTTCCGGATTTCCATATGTACCATATCTCGAAGATTAATAACAATAGAAATGATGAAGCTATTGACACAGAGAGAGAGGGGGGGGTCACCATCTACCTGGTCTTGGGCGAGGGCATCGAGGAGGGCGACGAGGTCGCCGACGAGGTGGAAGATGGTGTAGTCGGTGGCGGAGGGCGGGGCGTCGGTGTCGCCGTAGCCGCGGAGGTCGGGGGCGACGGCGTGGTAGCCGCGGGCGGCGAGAGCGGCCATCTGGTGCCGCCACGAGTACCAGAGCTCCGGGAATCCGTGGATGAAAAGCACCATCGGGCCCTCTCCCTTCTCCGCGATGTGCATGTTGATTCCATTCACCGCGACCGTCCGATGAGTGATCCCTTCCATCTTCTCCTCTTCCTCTCTCTTCCCCCTTCCTGTGGAGCAGAGCGATGAAATGACGAGGA